>JAQGAV010001510.1:0-20447 GCA_034691345.1 Phasmarhabditis papillosa
GACTGATTCATACAAGACAGACAGACCACACGCGAGTTTATGATAAACAATAAACAATAATGATAAGAGCCAAAATGAGGAACTATTTATTGAAATAGAGATACCGTCTCCCTTTAAGGACCACCCAGTCATATAATGTCTGTATTCACTCATATGATAAATATATCTACATATTTCGTAATTACTGTTGGCTACTTGATAATATCATAAATGAGTTAGAAAGTTATAAAACTAAAGTTATTTTCGCTTCTTGGCAGTGGATTTTACAAAAATCGGCTTAAACAAACTTTGTTTACGCGAATGGATTACGTTTAATAGCAGCTAGCTGTCACATTGCAACTTTAAAATGGCCTAAATATATAAAATATTTGAGAAAAATAATAATGTAAACTTTGAGTGCACTTTGTGTTTGGTACAAGCGGCTAATCAATATAATTGATCTTTAAAGAAGATTGCGAAAAATCGATTTTTGTCTAATTGAATGAAAAAATGAAGCTGCGATAAATTTGTGTATAAAGGGAGGTGGCAGGAAGGAGTGAGTTTGAGTGAACCAAGGCGCGCCTAAGTAAATACAATACAAACAATCACACTGGGAGGTTAAATCAATCAATATTTAAAAATAAAATAAACGTATGCAAGTTTGTTAAAAAGTGATACGCATTCAACATTCTAGTATCAGACATAATAAAAGTGAAAACAGGAACCAAACTTGGTTTTTTTGGGTGGGGGTTTCCGAGGCTGCGGGGGGCGTATCAGTAGGTGATATTTGTTGCGAAACAGCGATTGGCATTGCGGCCAAATAGGACAACAATCTGCATATCAGTTCGCAGTTAACTAGCTAAAAGATTAACAACGAAGAGAAGAATTCGCGAAGCGGACCATCCAAAGTTCAGTTTCCCACCCCGGTGGTCCTTATAATCAAATGGTACTGTTGGTGACATAACAGTGCAGATAAGTGCTGTTAGAATAAAGAATAGTTTCTATTCATTTTCAATACAACAAAAACTACTTTGCACGGCGAGGTCATGACGAATTCTCGTTCTTTTGTTAGGTAGAAGAAAACAATATTGTAGTGAGGGTGGTTATCACAGAGGTGAGCCAGTATTATATTGAGGGTGGCCGTATCTGCAGATATTGGAAAATGGAGCAGATTTGCAGATAAATGTTCGGTGTCTTTAGACATCTTCCTCTTTTAATATGATTATTTGGAATTGCACAGGCGATCGGCGATGATGGGAACATTTTGTAGCAAAATGAAAGTCGGTTTATTTCTTTTTGAATAAGCAGCAGAAAGAAACAATCAATTACTACACTTTCTATTTTTATTCTCACTATTCTGAACATTTGTGTACGCATAACGGCAAACAGCACCATCGTTACCCGATAAACATAGATTTTTGAGCAACAACAGTCATTTTTATTGCCGATATTTTGGGTCTGCAAAAACCACTTATGGGAGAGTTCAACTAAAGAATTTAGGTACAATAAACATTTATACATTTTATAACAAGTAACACACATGCGGATAACCTTTGCGGACAAAACAAACACATGCTTATCACATACAAATTAAACCCAATCATATTTATAAAAAAACTTACAAATTCGAATTTTTTCCACGCAAGGTATTTTTTCATCGTTTAAAACAGCATTTGTGGTAGCACATGTGCTTCCGCTCTGAAAATAAGGACCGATTTCAATGACAACAAAATTAACAGAAAAATAAGTGGAAACATAAAGAAAATGTAACTTTTATAGGAATAAAGAGATCCGAAATGAATTTGGAAATAAAATGTTGGCAGAAGTACAGGTGAAATGAAAAAGAAGAAAGCTATATGAGTGAATATGTGAGAGAGTGAGAACTACCGTAACCCAACCTACAGGTATCCAAGGAAGCTGCGCATCTAATTTGAGCTGGAAGCAGGTGAAAGTTAGCATTAGCATAAATATTATTCAGGTTTTATAATTAGAAGCAAAGAACTCACTGAACACCAACATCGGCCATATTAACTTTGGAGTTTTAAAAAAGCAGAGGTCGAAAATCTAGATGAAGCAACAAATTCTATTACAAGTTGTGTATGTTTGTCATTGTTTAAAAATATTTTATTTTATGGAACAGAGAATCGTTGTCAACTGAGAGCGCACAAGAATAGAATGTTTGGAACAGATTGTTGATGCTTTTTGGCAATTTGCGATCCAGACAGGCCAGAAAATGGTTGTATCATTATTGTATATGTTAATCACACCGGTGGTCCATGCTGCTCTATGCTGAAAGGGGTTGAAGACTCTCGGGGAACCCCTTCAGGTGAAGTAAATTTGCTTGTCCCTGCATTTGCGTAACACATCTACAAATGCAATTTGTACATATTCATTAGAATGATTGCTTATTTTCCAACTTCTGAACAACAAATGTGAAAGTAAAAGCTTACACATATATGTACATACATGCATAGATTGTTTACTTCTTTCTGCTTTCTTTGAAATTGTAAATTTGTTGTCGGTTCTATGGATTGGACCGAGCTCGCCTTATGTACCGTAGTTTGTCTATTGCCATATTCTAGCTAAAGAACTGCTAACAACGGCATTATTTGTATTGGTGGTAGTAGGTAAAGGAAGGAAAGAAACAGGCAGGCGGAAGGGGGACACATGTGATCTCGCTTCTCTGTTGGGAGGCCCGACCACCCAGCATGTTAAGTACAACAACAAATGACGTCAGTATACTGAAAAAGTTCCCAAAATTAGCAATATGCAATAGAATAGGCCGCTTAGCGAGCCTAAAAAGCGTCTGGAGGAAGGTAAAACTGTTGTTGCTAACTACCTTAATAAGCTGTGAGCTATAAAAATAGCTTTATAAAAACAATTTATGGGAATCTTTCCGATGATAGTATGGTGGTAGTAGGTGAAGAAAGAAAAGAAAGTAAAAAGGACGTCCATGGTTTTATGTTTTAACAATTATGGGAATATTGTAATGTTATTATCACTGGCTTATTATTAAAATATAGTATTAATTATGTTGGATGGATACAGAAAATCGCAGCTTATTCACTTCGACTTAGCTACGTAAGTGATGTTTGTTGCCATTTGTGTAGCGGAATTTGCAAAATAATAAGGTGTTAGGCAAAGATCATTTTGTATCATATTCCACCTACAACAACCAAAATAGACCATTCCTGATTTTTTTGTATTTGAACTTTTTGTTGTTGTGAAAAATAGTAATATGCAAAGGGGGGAACTGTATCGATTTAGTTATCTTAGTTGGAGGCGGTGGAATTCTGTTTTTGTGGTCAATAGGGCTGATTTTTGATTGCCCAATTGGAATGAGAAGGTTACGTACAAGGAAGTAAACGGTCTGAGAGGAGCGAACTGCAAAATGAAAACTGATTTAGTTGTTTGTCGACTATTCATCAATTAACAAATTACAGTCAGTGATTTTATAAAGTTGGCAACACTGTTCCCATAATTTGTTCCTTTTTATGGAAAATGCGTAAAAAGATACAGAGCGTTAACTTCAACAGTTCAGGTCTGCACGTTCTTTAGTTGCTATCTTTCAAAACAAATACCACATATTTTACAGTTATCTACAGAATTCGTAGTTTATCTTCATGTGTTCATGCATCAAAAATACCTTCTTTAGTTTTCTACTATGGCGGTCTCGATTTCATAGATCTGCCCGGGGGGCGTGGTTCAGTTGTTGTCACCGGGTTGCTATAATCTCATGTATGTATGTTTTTTCTACATTTTTCTTTTTTTCTATAAACTCTCACCTTATTTTGCTTCAGCGAGGTCACTCTAGGGAGTAAACTTTGCTGGAGGTCTTGCTGACAGTGAAGACCACTAGAATGTTTTCCATTTTCCACTTTTTTGTTTATTGCTGAGAGTACATTTTACAAAAGCTATGTTTCCTCAGAAGACGGAAAAAACCAAAAACGAGTTCTGAGACCAGGCGATGTAGAACATTTGCCAAAATCATCCATTCTTCAGACTAAAATGCCTAGGTCAAAATGTGATGCGATGTGCGAGAGCCCGTATATCAAACGAGTGACCGTCCAAATTATTTAGAAATTAATTGATTATGCTATAATTTATGAATAATAAAATTGAAATCTTGGTCGAATAAAGGGAAGCGGAACTAGGCCGTGGGCGAAAATAGGCGTGGTTTGGTTTTTGGTGCATTGCCAAATCGAAGGAAGGGCAGCTATGTACAAGTGAGACATGTACTATGGGGAAATAAGGCAAAATTGGAAGCATGCGCAAATTACCCCTAAGGCAGTCAATGGACCTCCCTAGTGGACCACACATCAAATAAACTGATTCACTCTTTTCCGCTCTTTCCTCTTCGGACCACCCGTTCTTTTATTCACGTGTGGTCGTGTAGTTCCCGCGACAAAAGAGATCTTTGTATGAACCAAACAATTTTCCATACTTTTCCATATTCTATGAACTCTAAGAACTGGCAAATCCTGCTGACCGAAAACCTATTTGGAACGCCTTTTAGTTTCTTATACCGCGTTCGCATGTGACTGCTAATTTATCTGTTGATCGGGAAGTAGTAACAAACTAAAAAGGGTTTGGGTGGCCTAGACGACCCAATTTGTCAATTCATACTGGCGACAACCACACGAACTATTATTGTACTTTATGTACACGGTATCTCTGCGACAAAAATTAAAAACATCAGCAGTAAGGCTCCATATCGATTATAGCGAAAGTTTGTGAAAGTGCGTGCTGAGGGAAACCCTTTCGGTCCTACTGAATTTTGAACTTAAAAATAAGGGCGACTAGTCTAAAGAATGGTGAGATCTAGTGGAGAGAAACAGTGAATCTGAAGAAGGGTGGAGAATAAAGAATATTAATAATAATAATAATAATAATAATAATAGAATAAGTTAAAATAGGAGCTAACTTGCTCAGTAAAAACCTTCCATAATGAAAAGAAATAAAGAAAGATGAATTGATGGTGAGGGAAGTGAAAGTGGCAAAACGATGACCACGTCGGCGACCTTTTCGAATCGTAAATTTGCTGCGCTGTCCGCAAGTTCAAAGTGGACATGTGTTGTCATTTAAAAAGACAAACGAACTAACTTCCGGAGAATATAGAACTTGGAAAGTTAACTGAAGCAAAACCGATTCTATCAGTCTGTAATAGGTTATATAAATCTTTGTTCATTATTTCTACCGATATTAACATAATGATATTCCTTTGGAGACTTGACGTCAACATAGAAGATTGAAAACAAATTGAGTTTCCAATTCCGAAGAAACGACCTGAGCGATAATGAATATTTATGCGCAGCGAGGATATTAACAATTCTATCCGAATCATGGATTGAGCTACTCTTTTAGGTTGTTGGTCTTCACTAAAATACCTACATTTTGTACCTCACCGATCTCTGAGAGAGACAAATTAATGTTTGGTTCTTTACAGGTCCCTTTACGGCCGACCCGGAGACGCATTTATGTATAGAAAAATGTAGTTTGTGGGTGACGAATCGGTAATTGGGGTCTCGATTGTTTATAAAAATTTTCCTAACGGTAAATAATTTTACAGAGATAAAAGTGTCTCTTTATTATTCAATTCTGAATTGAGTAATAATTAAGTTTGAGCAGGATTTGTTAGATATTAATTATAGTCAATATGCGACATCTAAAACAACTGAGGAAACTCTTTGTGGCAAGTTTCCTCCGAGGGAGGGCCAACGGACCAATGAGAGAAGAGGGGGGGGGGGGGGGGTGCCGGAATTCACGTGAGTCGTCGGGGTTGTTATTCAGAACAGAAAGCCATGTTGGGCGAAAAATGACGTCTGCCGGGAAATTGAAGGCAAAAACAGGAGTTGTCACGGGGAAAGAAGTCAGTCCGAAGCTCAAGTGAGCTAAATATTCTAGGTTCAGCCTCAAAATTTGAAATTAACCTAGTTATTAGTAAACGAAATTTAAACACTCCAAAAACTTTCAATAATGTTTTGAATAGTTCTTAATAAAACAAGAGGTCTTAGAATGAGCGTCATGTAAACAATATAAACTATCGTTTTCAGTAAAATAGGTAAAAAGATAGTTAGGTTTGTGGTGGGTCCGGGAAGGAGGAAATGCAGGATATCGAAATGAATAAGTGAAAGTGAAGTTAGAAAGAGAAAGATTGAAAGCAAGTGAAGTGAAATGGCAAAACAAGGGATAAAATATATTTGAAAGAATTCAAACAAAATAATAACAATTATACTGTGGTGATTGTATTTCCTTGGTGTCAGAAACTCGAAACGCTTTGACTAGGAGTAGAGCTGCGGTCTTTTAATTAAAATGACTGCTTATATTCCAAGAAACAATGGACAAGTTGTAAAAATATTAGTGGATTAAGGAAGTATCGGAACTTAAAAGGGATAAAAAATAAGTAGACTGTGCAGTTATGAAAGGTAAAAATACAATTGTTATAGGACAAAACAGACCTAACTATTAATATATTTCATATGGGGATACTGTGAATGATCTCTATCGCATAAAAGCTAAAAAAAGAAAATTGTACTCAGCACTATAATTCATATATAGAATATAAAATATAAACTAAATGCTAGGAATAGTTAGTTGATAATAGCAATATCATTAAAAGACTACGATTATTCATTACTTTACCATACTTACTATTATTTGACATGGAAATACTAGTCTCTCTATTGATTTAAAAGTACTTATTGCCATTTTCACAGAGGATAACATAAAAGGGTAAATACTGTTTTTGTTCCTTTTAAATAGTACAAAATAGTTTGTGGTTATTCTGAGTGTTTAGTAGTAATTGTAATCAGTGAAATAGAAGTGCACTATCCCTTGCGGCCACCCATAATGAAAGGCCTTTGCTGCTCTGCAAAAGCCTCTTGCTCAGCTGCAAAATTGTAGAGGCGGAAATGAAAACCCTACTAACTCATTCAATTTCGAGCTGCTGCAACTACAAATCTGTTATCTTATATATTAAAATTGTATTCTGTGAGAGGTGAATAACTGCATATATGTTAGAGATTTTATTAAAAGAGATAGCGCAAGTGGATATGTAATATACTGTAAGGTTCATATTTGGACGGAAACTTGAGAAAAACGCTTGTTGCTAGGGTACCGCTGAAACAGTTGTAACTACTAAAATAGAAATAAAAATGTAGTAATTGTTTGAACGTTTTCGGTAAACGCGAGAATTTAGTGTGGCCAATTGACTGCTGTAATAATAACCAAAAATAATGCAAATAGAGCGAGTATATGCGAAGCGGACGCATGGAAAACAGAAAGTTTCCCGAGTTGAAGGTCTCTAAGAGCACCCCCTACCCCCTACTCCGAAAATTGAGGAGGGTAGTTAAGAAGCACGAGATAGGGAAATGCAATTCAGTAGAGATGTTGAATGAAGAAGTAAACAACAGACGGAAAACAGCGAGACCACCCAGGAGCAAAACTCGCCGACTGCAGGGAACAAGTTTATAACATTAAAGTCTTTTTGTCTTTAAATTAAAGACGTCAATCGGTTGATAACGGTATTTAAAAGAAAATGAGAACTCATCTGCTTTCTCTAGATTCCGTGAAGATGTTTATAATTTCAATCTGGCATCTTCAATGTTATTTTTAAGAAAGGGAAGTCCGCATGGGAGCCTTTGAAATAGCAGCATGGGTGGTCCGGGGCCACCATAATAGGAAACACTCACCATACACATACATTAAGTATTCTAAACAAAAGCAGGCGGCATTGAGTGTGCAAAAATAAACGAGGCGATTCTTGCAAGCTGCTGCGCAAGCGTGTGAGTGTATACTACGAAATACGGAGACTAGCATATTCGTTGCAGGCGGTTGGAAGGCAAACGCACATAACATTCAAGATAGACCACCCACAAAGGAAAGGAAGCAAAGCAGTTGATAGTCTATAATATTTATGTTTTATAACACTGTATGTGTAAGAGAAGTTATGTTTATGTTTGCAACGCAACAAAATAATTTCCTGTTTTGGTTGAAGATATCGGTAAGTTAGACTTATTAAGAGGAAGAGGCAAATATATCTGGATGAGGGTATCTACTTCGTTAGAACAGTATTTTTGTAAGAATAAATTGAATACTGTACTCCAATTAGTTGGGGGATCTAATCGATTTTGCTAGAAAATCAGTTGCAATGAACGCTTCTTATTGTACGGAGAGAGATTCTTTTTAGTGAAAAGAAAAGGGTATGAAACCAGCTGATATATGAATGTTCTACTCTGCCATCATAAAAACAAAGCCCAATTAACCAATTATTCCCAAAACAGTATATTAAAACCGCTCGATTAAAGTTCACAGAAAGTATTTGTTTTGTTAATTTAGATAATCATTAAGCATTTTATTTTCCATTGCAATATTCATGTGTTAAATCCTCTTTAATCGTTTTCGTTTGACTCCTGTGCGTGGGGTATTTTTTGAATATCCAGTGGATATTTGCTGATTATTTGGTAGCTTTGGTAGCATGGGGGGATGCACATAGTTTATTCATTTTCAATGGCGAAGTCTAGTAGTAAACAACTCTGAGTAAGGAAGCGGTCGGCTCCGCGTGCTTGCGGCTTCTGTTCCTCTCTACTAGGGGCCTTTCCATATCGATTTGTCTTCAGAAACACGAAAACATATGACGAAAACACTCACGCTCTCGCTATATTTAAAAAAACAAGCCTAGGGGTACTGTATTTCAGTTGTACACTAATTGTGTATCTTAAATAGACACTGATTTATGTCAAAAAGGGTAGTATGGCGTTAATAATCCCGCGGAGGCGTGCGACTATCTCCATTTTTAGAGGGCTCGTAGCGGAAAAAACTAGAGAGCAGAATATCGGGTATTTATGTTTTTTTGCCAATTGAAAAAGAAAATACTATGCTCATATTAGTGAGGAGTATAAATTGTTGTATTTCAATAAAGTTCCAACTGGGGTTCGCTAAATTGTACTTAAATTCCTCTATCGGTAATATGCACTATCTTTAAAACTAATAATTAATAAAATATAACTTTACTTAGTAATTTAGTCGAATCTTCGCTACAAGATTCAACTTCAATGGCCTTCCTTGCAATTTCCCAACACTGTAGTCTGCAAGGTAAACAACGAATCCTCCAAGCCAATCATTTAGAGGCTTTGAACCAATAACACCTACATTAATAAGAAATATAATAATAACGCTTGGTGGAGAAAATCGTCATGAGTTACAGGCCGAAGTCCACCTTATTAAAGATCAACCGCAGTGAAAAGGAGCATATTATTTAATGTTATGTGTTTTTTGTAGATTGTATAATTTCCAGAAAACTTTTCAGCTTGTACCATATTATTAAGTATGAGTGTAATTACTCAATTTGTGACTTTTTTCAAAATTTCCCAATCAAACATTGTTAATTATTTTGTATAAATTTAAACAAAGTTGGTATAAATATGTATGTGAGAATTTTACTAAAATATGTTTAGAGGTTCTTTGCTCCTAAAATACTCTAATGAGATCGATTTATAATTTGATTTTGAGATTGTTCTAAAATGGAAAGAAAGACAGTTCGATTCGGTCATAAATTGTTTTATGATTCCACTGACAACCGGGGCTGCTTGTTATATTCTTCAACCACCCACCAACAATACTCAAATTTACCACAATTAACATTTTACACAACATAAACCAAAATTAGTTTTAAACTATTTGTTTGACTGATAATACTCGAATATTGTTTGAAGAAGTTCAGTTATTGACAAAAGTTGTGTATTCTGGGTCTAAGTAAAGTGAGTAATTGTAACTTCGGTGACCTTAGTTATATGATAATATGTAATAGTTGAGATCTAGACAAGATGGCTTTTATGAGCGATAACCTCAGTATTTCCTTAAGATATGCCGCTGTTTATATGCAAGGTGACACGACCCCCCATCTTTACAAACAGTCAGATTTATTGCCACCCACAAATATAACAACCACATCTTTATTAGTTATGCTTATTTGCTACTTTATTTACTCTTTATCAACTTCGCTTCCGACTTTGTTCGGACTATTGCTCGATTCTCAGGAGAACTGAATCGCCGCAACATCTTCTTCTATTGATTTGGAAATAAAAGAGAAATAATTAGTTAAATGTATAGTTGTGTTCCGTATCAAGTCATAAATATTTACGGTTGCTAATGAATACGAGTATGAAATGACCGAGATAACGACTCTCTTATTAAAATGCCTCTCAACACCGTCAACCATCGGTACCATTGCTAACTTTAACTGCAGAGAAAACTTCTCTTTTTATCTTTAAATAATTATGGCCTCATTCCTCCCCGAAAGTATAAGTATTTTCTTTGGAAAATTATACTGTCATCTATTTTGATGTATAATTAATTATACTTTCGGAAAATAAATTATTATTATTATATTTAAGTTTTTCTCAGGTCTATTTTTTCCTGTCTTTCAGCTATAATAAACTTTATTCAAAATATATAAGTTATAGTGTGTTTCAAATCTAGAGACTATTATATTACTATATATAAACTACACTTTTTGTATATTCCTTCTGTTTTGTTCAGATGGAGGATTCTGCGAGCACTTCATCTACTTGGACAGAAGCTGAGAAGACAAAGTTGTTGCAGCAAGCCTTATCACAAGCCGGTTTAGAACGAGTGGAACGACAAAAAAGGGTATTTTAGCTAATTATGGAAGACACTTCCGTTCTATTTATTGAATTATCATTATTATAGTTCTATTTTATCAATAAAAATAATAAAATATAAAGAAAAGCAGTGTCGTGTATCAAAAGGAACAAGCCATTTGGTTGGGGTAATGATCGCTAAAAAGGCGTTAATGTTGCCTTTTCATGACTATTTTAGATATGTTATCGGCTCACTTGCGAACATGAAAATGAATGGATCAGCCAAATTTGCGACTTTTCATATTTCATATATTACAGATAAAACAGAGCTCCCAACGAGAAAATTGTCAACACATGGAGGCAACCAAGAAGAAAATAAGAGACCACCCACTAATGCCAGCAGTTGAGGTAATAATTAACACATCTGACTGAATAAGTTCTTGCTCACAAAGACCTAGTTTAAGTAAGGTGCTCACCCTATATTGTTACACTTATATATGCTTTTGTAACTCTCCATATTGCTAAAACATTGTATTAAAACTTTGTGTTTGCAATTTGTATTATATATTTCAGCTTCTTATATGCAAGTGTGAAACGGCCATTGAATGTTTTGAGAACTCTTCTTTCGACTTAAGTGATTTAACAAAGGTTAGTCTACTAAAAGAATATATATATTTAATAAAATACATTGAGATATAGATAAAATAAAGAAAAGGCAAGGATTTTTGATGACAATTTCTGTAAGAAAAAAGGGTACAAAGACACGTGATAATATGTACAACGACAAGTTCACATTATATACATCAGCAGTGGAATTAATAATAATTATGTCTAAATTAGAAAGAGTATTAAGAAAGCCACCAATGACGTTAACTGCGACATACCTAAATGGGTGGTATTATTGGGGCGCCAAATAAGGAACATTCGAACCTTGTGACAGTTGTACGGGAAGCGGGGTTGGGGAGTTAGGGTCATCTTGCATCTGCTGAGAAGCATCTAAGCAGAATGTGTCACTTAATTAGTTAGACTAGGTTAGGTGCAGTGCATATGGGTTTAGTAGTGTTAAGTGAACAATCTGTTATATGTAATCTTATTTATATATATACATTTTATATATTTTAATACTTACTCGAAGTAGAATTATTGTAATGTCCGTATACAGTGTTCATATTGTGGTCTATATCATATTGTGGTCTGTTCTGAGGTGCCATCTAAATTATTATTATATACTTCTAACACACAATTTTACTCACTGTTGGGTTATTTTGATCATATTGGTTTCCTCCTGGTTGTACTTGGCCTTCATTTACGTTTCCTGCAATTAGCTCATTATGTCTCAGCTGTCACTGTTTTTTCTTAATTAAATCGATTTGTTGACGTTCTCGGCGGTTATTTCTTGTGTAAATATGGATAGTGCATGCCAACCTCGTCCATTAGTTGTCGTGCTAGGTGGTCTAGTTGTGCTAGTGGGAGGTGTACTTGTGCTTGTGACACTAGGTACATTCATGGTAGTACTACTAATTGGGGTAACAAAAGAACCGGCGGAATTCTGACCGAAAGGCGATGTTCCACTTGAAGGTGTTAACGGAGTTGACGTTTGCTAAATACATGAATTAAGAAGATTATTATTTTTGTTAATCTATATTACAACTAGATATATTAACTTGTATTCTGTACAGTAGGTTACGCACTTTACATTTATTTATAAAAGAAGTGTTTGCTAACCTGTTGTTGATTGTTGTTTCCTCCATATATAAGATTAGGATTGTATGTGCTCTGTGACTGTTGTGGAGAAAAGGTGCTACTCGATACATATCCCGTAGACGGGTTAAAGCCTCCTTGAGTAGGACTTTGTGTTGACTGGAATCCTTGAGTGTTGTATCCAGTAGATGGATTAAACATTCCCTCATTGGGGTTTTGCGTTGTAGGATATCCTTGATTGTTTAGTTGAGCACCTTGTCCTGGGTATGCTGAGGTCATTTCCTGCTGGGGATTCATTGTGCTTGAAAAACCAGGATCGTTAAACGGCGACTGTCCCATCGAACTTCCTTGCATATTTTGATTATTGTTTTGATATTGAGTTTGACCATTCTGATTATAACTGGGTGTTGACGTTGGCATATTAGGATTATAATTTCCACTTGGAACCGGGCCACCGGTAGCATAACCCGAATTTACAGTTTGATCGTAGTTTTGTGGTTGATTTGGTTGATTGAAGTTGTTATTTCCTTGATTTACGAATACCGGATTAGGAGATCCATTGTTTTGCTCAGGGTATTGTGGACCACCCTCGTTGTAAAAAGGTGGAATAGATGTTGAACTACCGCCTTCATTATAGTAATCTTGATTGTTGGAAACATCGTTTTGATTGAAATTTGGTTGATTTGTAAAACCATTCTGGTTATTTATCGGTACCATTGTCGATGAACCACCTTGACCAAAGTTTGGTGATTGACTAGTGGGACCACCTTCATTATAATTCGGTTGTTGATTGGTAGAACCACCCTGGACATAATTATCTCCTGTGTTTTGCTGTTCATTTTCACCGTAATTTGGAGGATACTGTGTCGGACCACCCTGGTTGTAATTGGGTGGGATTGTTGATTCTCCTTGATTGTTGAAGTTTGGCATTTGTGTTGGTCCTTCGTTGAAGTTAGGTTGCATAACGGATGGTCCCTGAGAATAACTAGGTGGTAACTGTTGTTCTCCCTGATTGTAGTTTGGTGATATTGTTGATGGACCACCCATGTTGTTTCCTTGCCCTCCCAGTCCTTCATTATACATTAATGGTGACAACGGTGTTCCTTGTTGCTGGTTCTGTTGTTGAGTACTGCTCATTCCCGGAATATAGTTCAGAGTAGACCCATCTTGATAGTTTTGATGTTGAGTGGATGGATATCCAGTCTGTTGGTTTGGGTTTACAGTACTATATTGAATGCCGCCTTGATTTCGGTTCTGACTATAATTAGGTGTTGACGATTGAATGTTTGTCTGTTGAGTTGATTGTCCATAAAACGGTGTTGTGTTATAGACAAATCCAGTAGACTGTGTTCCAACAGTAGAACTAGACATTGGATTTGGGGCTCCTCCTTGATACTGTTGTCCTTGAACAGGACCTCCAGTTTGAAATTGTTCGTTTGGTCCACTTTGGTAGTTTTGATTATTCGGCATTCCAGCTTCATTTGCTGTTCCTGCGTATTGACCTTGTTGATTGTTCTGCGGTATTGGGCCTCTCTAAAGTGTTTGTTATATGTGTGGTCTTAATTAATGCTAACCGTATCTTGTCCGGACTGCCATTGTGCATTCCCACCATAGTTAAAATCTGTGTTGGCGGAGTTGTATCCCTTAAGCAAACATATGAAAACAGAAATTTAAATAAGAATAGCGGATGCTTGATCTGTAACTCACCTGATTATTTAAAGGTTGTGGATTGAAGGGTGGATATCCAGTTAGTGTGGCTGGTCCCTGAGTAACTTGTGCTCCTTGTTGTCCCTAAAGTATTTATTTATAGAAATTAATTATTTGTTATGAATACCTGTTGGTAAGCATCTGAATTGTATATAGGAGCTCCAGTAGTGCTCTGATATTGTGTTTGAGGTTGAATATAGTTCGGTTGTTGGTTATTATTAATCACAACGGGTGGTCGATTCGGATTTTGGTAGTTGAAATTTTGTTGCTGAAATTAGATAGTTTCTATAGATAGTTTCTATTTTTATCTCGTATTTTTAGTACTTTGAAATAATGCGGTCTAAAGTTACCTATGCGGTAGTTCAGAATGTACATTTTACTTTTTAGTTGCTTTTTATATAAACAAACCTGGTTGCCAGTCGTGAAATTCGAGAATATCGCTGAATTTTGTTGTCCGCTACCTAAATATCAAATAGCATTAAAAATGTGGAAAAGAACACTCTAAAAGGTGTTCGCATAAAAACATATATATAATCTGTGATAAAAAAACTTTAAAGAAGTAAGATATTAAATGTAATGTACTCATTTTAATAAGTTATCTTTTATTTGAACCAACCGTTAGTTGATCCATAGTAGAATATAGTCTGAGTTCTGGTTGGTTGTTGTTGCTGAGGTTGTTGAACAGGTTGCGCTTGTGGATTTGTTGCTACCGTGTTACAACAAGGTCTAAATACATAAGTAAGACCACCCTCATAGATATTCAACTAACCTTGCAGCTGTATTCGCTGGTACTGCAACAGCTTGTACGGGTACAACTTGTGGTATATTTATCATGTAAGATTGCTGTTGAGTTTGGCTCACGCATCCGGGACATTGTTGTGCGCACGAAGAAGTCACAATCTAAATAAAACATTTAGAATTAACAGTTAAAACTATTTCTGTTTCTTTCAGCTATACACAACTGTTACTTTTCGAATTTTGTAAATATAATTATTACATGTAACTTTATGAGTATCCTGCATATGTCTATATAAGCCATAGTCCACTTCCAGTGTTTAGGGAAAGTAGTAAGTCCGCAAGATTGTTATATCAATATTTTCTTAAATTAAAAATATATTAAAGATAGAAGTAGTGTATATATATCTATAATATAGAATTTGTTTTTATTAATAATATTAATATATAAGTAACTAAATTAGAAATGAAACAGAATAAACAGGAAGCATTATCAAATTCGCAAACGGCGATTGTGATTGCTTTTAATTTTTCACAGACCGTCTCATGACGGAAATTTGTTTGCAAATAGCGCCTTGATCGGATTAAACTGGCCTGGTGGCTACCTGGGTTCCCACCCAGCGAGCAAATCATTTCAAATAAAAACACTGGGTGGTCACTCAAATAGCCCACGTCGTCCGATTATTCGCACCTTCGAATGCCGTAGGGTGCGCCTTTCGCTACTACAAAATCTGGGCGCGTCAAGTATTCTAGATTATGGAAACTGTAATAGAGCTGGTCCTAATACTCTAGTGTTTGTTGTTTAACATTATACTTTAAGACTAAATTAAGAAATTGTCTTCTTTTAAATTGATGCAACATAGTTAAATCTCATTTTTTACCAATAGTTAGCTCTAATTCGAAAATGAACATTTTTGAGATATATGTTTGAGATTCTAGGAAAAGTGCTTCCGTAAGAAGATTTTTTGCTATAATAGGGAATATATAAGCTCGTTAGTGTAGAAAGTAAAGTAGAGAATCCCAATCAAAACGTAGTTAAAACCAAACCCTCCAGCGGGCCGGGCCGGGCCCGGGCCCTTAAAAAAGTCGGCGGGCCCAATTTGGATGGTCTGGTTAAAACAGTGTTAGTTCTAATGTTATATAGAAAGATATTGCTACAACTTTATGCGTGTTTACCAACTAGAAAAATATGCCAAGTATACGAATTGAGAAGCAATGTTTTATCTCATTTGGAATATTATATAACCAAATATAGCAGCAACTCGGAAGAGAAATATAAAAATACGATACTGAATTGCTCAATTCCTAGTCAACTAAAGCAAATAAAAGTGACGCTTCTATATTGAAAAAGCAACTTCAGAAGCAATAGGATAAACTTGATCTTGACATAATGTTTACTTTAGTTAGTTAATCTATATCGTAGATATCAAGTGTAAATGCTCATTTGGCTAGTATCCTGTGGTAACAAAACTATGTAAAGAAAAGAGATATGTTGACAGAATCAGGTGTTGGAAAAGACCGGCCCCTTTTTCCAATTTTCGGCCCCGGGCCGGCCCGTGAAATTCCCAGCCCTGAACAAAATGATTAAGTAAAAGAGTACTGTATTTAGTAAAACGAGCACTAACAATTATCACAATAGATTTTTTTATATTACACGACGTGTTTTTTATATTAACTTTTCTGAAAAACTGAAATACGTCCCCACCAACTGTCATACTTTTCGTTCATACTCTGGGAATGAATAGTTGCACCTTTAAAAAACTTCCAGCAACTCATAGTAAGTGAATACTGAGACAATATAATTAGGCACTCCTTGACACTTGAGGTGTTATATATTACAAAGGGGCTTAGTTAAATTGTTTAATAAATTATCTAAGTACTTACCAATAGCGCGATAAACCATCGCATCATTACCGATAGGGTGGTCTACTACTGACTGACTGCCAATAGATAGACGTGTAAGCGCCGAGTCAAGACCTCCCGTACCGCCCCTCAAACCGGAAACTAACAGGGCGAGCACACGCCAGCGACCAGGTGGATAAGTGCTTGTAGCAGCTTTGGCTCATTCCATTCTCGCTTTGTTTTCTTCTCTTTTACCGCCGCAGCGTTCCGAAAATGGTAAAAAAGTAGCTAATCATATGGTATTAGAAAGGATAAAGACACTGTTGAACACATAAGTGTGAATATAGAAACAGCCTCAAACGGAATAGAAGATCTTCATGTAGTCGACCAACAATCAAAAAAGTCAATATAACTCTATTTTTATGCTGACGGGAAGATTTGACGGACGGGATAGTCAAAAATCCTTTGAAAGCTATCTTCAAATTTGCTGAGCAACAGTTTGCAGTATAGTCAAACAGTTCTTTATTAAATTTCTTAACCACAAATTATACAACGATTATTATCTCTTTTGTCCGTTTAAGAAATTGAATAATGTTATTAATTTCTTTATCAAAGTATCCTTACTTATCAAGGTTTGTTACTTATTTATCCGACACTTGAGACCTCAGACCACCCAGTAAAAACTTGTTATTATTTGGCTATGACACAATGTAATCGCGTGCTTATTGCTCATTATCACTTTTCGACAGCCAACTCAATTTTTCAATCGAGAATCCAGTTATTCATTTGTTTAATACCAACGAGTCAATTCTACGTGAGAGACGTGAGATGAGCAAATAACCCCACACGAAGAAAACTAGACCTCCATGACATGCGCATTCAAATATTTAAAAGCATTTTAATATTAGATACACAAAAGACTAACACTTTTATATTTCTTGGAAAATGTATTATTGGTAAATCAAGTTTCACAACAGTAAAATAATACCGCTTAAATATTAAGCAGCGCTAATTTTAGGGTTACTCATAATAAAGATAAACTTAATCCGGTTCTATGTCTCACTAGTATTGATTTAATTAGTCATTAACTATTTACTGATTAAACAGTATTAAGAGAAGGGTTTCAAATTGATCTCGGTTACATGAAAAACAGCGCGATGACTCCTGCGCCAGTAGAATTGATATTTCTAAAGTTTATGAATCATATCGTAAGAATTATTATAGGAAATCATTTCAGTTACTGGAGTCAATGAAACAATCTGGAATTTCTGTAAATACAAATGATGAAATAATGGATAAACTGATGTGGGATACTGTAATAGAACTAAGAAAACAACTAGCAGAAATAGAGAAAGTAGCTAGTTTAGCTAGAGAATTCAGGACTAAATATGAAGGTAAAAGAAACTATTTTTATTTAACTGAGTTTCACTTAGAAAGACTAGGGTCACTTAGGGTCACTCTGAGTAGAGGAGAAGCCGCTGTCGCCTATAGATAGGTCGACATACAGGATGAAAATGATTGCTTTCCCATATCACGAACATCTAAAAAGTTGTCTGTTATTTATTCAATCCCATATATTCTCTATAAAACTAGACCTCACACGCGGGGAATTGTATTTGGTTGGCTATACCACCTGTGAGCAAAAAGCAAATAAAGTCTATGCCATTTGTAGGTACTTTACGTAAACGAGTTTCCCAAGAAGCTCTAGTTGGCACTTCAATGGATAGTGATGAGGAAGGAAATGAATACAGTCCCCCAGTCAACGAGGTCATTATTAAACTCTACTATTAACAAATATAGTATTTACATATTTATTATATTTATGCAACTTTTTATTTTGCAGCAAGGGGGGTCCCGTTTCCTGTCAACTAGTTCAATGGCAACTCTCACCACTGCAAATGGCATGATCTCTATTCCGATACCAGCTCACAGTATAAGCAACGATAGACTTAATAAACCGGTAGGTACTGAAAAAGTTATATGTATTTTTAGGAAAGAGAAATTGTGTAACCGCTTGTTCATATGTTTAGCACTCCCCACGTGGATTCTCATTTGAAATTGTTTATCTTTAGGTTCCCAAGTTCGATTTTACATCAATAGAAAAGAACGCTGCGACTCTTTCATTTGCTCAGTTCTGGCTAGCTCATCAGGCAAAACAACTATGCAGGTAGAATAAAGTTTTATTTATTAATGAAAAATACAAATAAACAGTTATGTTAAAACAAATAAAGCATAATATTGCAGTTTAACATCAACACAGAGAACAGATGAAGATGGAAATAGTTAAAGAGATTATATTATTATTATTCAATAAATATATATTATGACCTTGTGTTCAATATGCGAGTACATGGAAGACTATAGCTAAATATCAGCTATTAGAGAATCGCGATGCTGGTAACCCAAATTCAAATGCCCATTCTTGCCTTCTTCCAGCTATAAAGTTTAATAAAATAGAAAATAAGTTTTTATCATTCAATCACGGAATATTTTGGTATAATTAACAATATTAAGACTAAAACTATTTTCTGAATTATTTATTAGTTTACAGTAAGAAGTTATTAAACAAACCCACCTTAAGATCATAACTACACATTATTACAGACTCACGTGATGATATAACACGAGAATATCCTTCTTCCTTTGTTAAATAATTTAATATTTTGCTAAAATTCGTATTTAAATACATTTAATCATATGTGTAACACTTACTTTAGAAATATAAGTATGCCCAAGAGGAAAAGAACCAGCATTAAAATGCCAATTACTATGACATAATCGACGTGGCTGGCCTCGGATAACGAATTTCGATACTAAAAGTAATAAGTGAGGTCCATAATAAATATAACATTTTTATGTTTGGTTATCACGTTGTTAACAAGAAACTCTTCTTATAATTAGTTACAATAAACTAATTGTTTAAAAGCTACAAACTTGTGAAGACAACGTGAAAAATATTATGTTTTCTAAAAAAGTATATAACTGAATGATAAATAGTAAAGGTCTCTTCGGAGAACAGACAAACCCTTAGATATGCAGGATTATTTAGAACAGAAAGTGTTCTATTGGTCACTGTTCTAGCATTCATAGAAATAAAAACAGCTGAAAATATATGTAAAATTGTGTAATGAAGTACTTTTATGTTATGCTGAGGATGAAGAGATCGTCGTTAGGCTTTCTCGTAGTGGCTAATTAGCCTTTTGGCTGAGAGCCATTCAAAAAATGGAAAATCAAACGGAAAGGACTTTAACATATATTTTAGTAATATCAAAATACTACATTAAGTTTTGAATTAAAATAAATAAATTCTGAAGCTCTGTGAGAACTATAAAACGGAAGTTAGTTGGCAAATAAATGCTCGAAGAGCCTCGGTAAATATAAAAGATCGGCACGTGAACTGTGTTCCAAAGCATGAATGAAACATTCACAGTGATTCAAATACAAGAAATATAATAGTAAAGAGTTGGAATGTTAAGTGATTAGTAGATAATGAATATTTATTATTACTTTCATAAATATGTAGTTTGTATAAATCGGTTAAGGATTGACTACCTTTTCATATTGTTATTGCGAGTCTGAATAGAGCATCTGTTTACAGTATCCATGTGTGTTTTTAATATTCTTCGAGTGGGGTCTGCTTGTTTTCTCATTGGTGGTCGTTTTAATACAAGATCTCTTATGATCCTGCTGCATATCGCGCTCAAGATTAACATCTTATGGATCTCGATGCCTCTTAGTCAGAACAGCTTACTCTCCAGCAATAATCTACATTGAACACAATTAACTTTATTACATATTTTGTTATAATAATAATAATAATAATAATATTTATTCAATTCTCAAGATTATGTCTATCTGATTGTTAATGCTTTCTTTCCAAGT
>JAQGAV010001511.1:0-20443 GCA_034691345.1 Phasmarhabditis papillosa
GCAAATTTAGAGCAAAGATATGCTCTATTTTTAATTTATTAGACCTTTAACTGCAAGCGATTAGTCCGCCGACTATAGCAAGCCTACACCACTTAATAGAACAAAACTGAATAGTATTAATGGTTACAGGATACCTGGACTATAACAACATAACTATCACATCGGAGCAGTGAAATATGTTAGCCTATGCAACTAGAGAAATACTAATTGTACAAATAATAACGGTGGTTGGAATACAATCATTATGTTGTAATATAGTTATATAGAAAGAAAGACGCCTACACACTAGAATAAGGCGAGAAACTGAGCACCGACGATAGATGAATAATATTCTATAAAACTAACAACAAAAATAATATGGGAACAATTTCTGCTTGAAAACAGGTAGGTGGGGGCCAGCCCACAATTGGGTTGTACTTTTAAGAAGAAGTGGAAGGTATCGTGCATTTAGCTATGCTGTGCACCAATCAGGACAACTCGTTTATGCAATGAGCGCTAACTACATTTGAAAACCCGGTTTTCTTTATGTGATAGGAATAATTTAAAAAAGTAATATTTAAGTCTGACTAGACGAGGTGGGTGGTAAGCACCTAATGGGATGTTGGATCAGAAAGAGAAAATCAAGCAATGGCAAGCGAATGAATGAATCAAACAGAATGGTAGGATTACAGTAATAATAAAGAGCAACAAGTCACACACGGGAGCAGGCATTGCACAACAAAAAACGTCTGAAACGATGTCTTGTGATAGTATATGAACAATCGGTTCATATAGTACTCGACAACTTCTTGTAACTGAATACAACGATACGGCTAGAACTGGTAAGAACCGGTAGACGAACCTAGATAGAGAAATACATGAGCATTGTGTAAAACTAGTGATAATATTACCTGCCGAGAGACGCTTACTCTCCCCGTGGGGGTGGGGTCGTGTTTTCTCAAGTTCGTACTCCTGTCTAAGCCAAGTTACGCAGGTCATAACTATTGTACACATACGTTCAATAGGAGTATTGACGCAAAGGTGTCCACAAATAGATTCCAGACTAAACGGCAAATAAATTAATTGTCTGCATAATACAAGAACTAACTGATTGAAAAAACTTGTATCCGAAATGTTCCTGCCAGAAACAACTATAGCATCACCCCATAAACGATGAGCATACATTAGATGCGATGCGTACCTTAGCTCGTATTTTTGATTATTGTACATTTCTTCCGGAACTGTCACCTATAACCGAGAAGTAAAGATTACAAAGAAGAGCTGAGTAAATATGCATAATATTGGTTTGAACAAACAGATAAAAATTCCACACCATTAAATAAATGATATACTAAAACAAAACTAACCATTTTGATACTACCTGAATTGCTACTTGAATGTACACTGCTGGCCGGTGACGGTTGAACAACGGCCGATCCGGCCCCATCGTCGTCGTTTACTTTTTCACTGGACGAAAGTCGAATTGGCTGAACATCCTTACAAGAATCAAGTATATGGTGGATTTTCCAAACTTGCTGAATGATTTTAATGAGTAGTGTATTTGGCCCAATAACCTACAGCACTTTTGCACTGATACAAATGGTAAGCCAACACCGACTGAATACGAAGACTCAGCGCCCTTGCACGCTGAGCCAAGTGCTGCTGCAAAGGATTCAAATACTCCTTTGTTACAAATCGTTGAGTAGCCACCCTGAATAAAATAAATATTTAAATTATTATGATACAAAATGTTGGCTCTGGTTATACTTTTACATTTATATTAAGAAAACTGAAGTCAATAAATATTTATGTTCGGATATCCTAATCAACTTACTTGAGCATTTCACAAGACTCCTTCATTAAATTATACTGACTAGTTTTATCACCACGGTCATTTACTGAACTGAGTGAAGAGGTAGCAAAATAAATGACACTTTCAAAGTACAGAATTATCTTCAGCAATGGATCGTGCTGAATATAAAAATATGATATTTGCAGCAAAGACATGACTACCTCTTGATCGGCTGACCTCTTCTTAGATCTGGCCAAATCGTTATAGAAGGCAGCATGGCTAACGTCAGGGGCCGCCCGTTCTATACGAACAACCTTTGCAGGAGTGCACTCGTTACATGCGCAGCGAAATTCCCGCCCATTGGAGGTAGAAGGTGGTGTCTGAGCTGCGGCCGAGGAAGGGCGGGGCGAAATGTCGTGATTAACCTAAATATGATAAAGATTGCACAAACAAAGAGCATAGAACAACATCGAACTACAAAAAGAAGAAGCTCAATCAACTGACCGAAGATTCCTGGGCTTTGATGACGGCAACTTTGTTCTTCTTGTCCCTTTTACTTTCGTTTTCAGCTTTTTCCGATGCACGATCGTGATCCTTCTCACTACTTTTCTTCTTGTCGCTCTTGTCATGTTTGCTTCTTGAAGTCGAATCCTTGGTGCCATCTTTCTGTTTAGATCCATTATCCAGATCCTTTTCAGAACCGAACGTTCTATTAGGAACATCAGGCTAGAAATGAATGAGAAAGTGAACCTTGACAATACATTGGTACCTTGTTCGACATTATTCGGTTATTCGTTCTTCCCATTTCTTCTAGCTGCTTCAGCTTACTGGGAGATAATGTTTTTAAAGACAGTTCTCCTGAATAATAGTTCACAGCTAATAATTAAATTCTGGCTTTCTCACCTTTCAACCGTTCCAGGCAAAATTGATTACTCAGATCTGGTGTTGCCGTTAAAGCACGCTCCTTCTAGAAAGAGAAATAAAAATGAACGATGTTTGCCAGATAGTTAATGTTTTAAGAAACTGGTTTTGCTAAAAAAAATAAAGCGTATCGCTAAAATTAATAAAACAAAAATTGCTTATGTGAGATTTTTTTCTGAAATCTACCGGATTTATAAAATATACTGTTCATCCAAAATAGTAGATTAAGAAATATTCCCACCTCTCGTTTTTTGATTTCCTTCAATCTGGCATCTTCTGCCTGCTGCTTTTCTTTCCGTCTTCTCTCCAACTCCTTCAGTTTCTTTCTCTCAAATTCTTCTTTTTCCGCCTCTTCAGTCCTTCTACGCTCATCCTCCATGGCAATTCGTCGTTTTTCAGCTTCGTCCGTAGCTATACGGGCCTTCCTTGAGCGCTCCTCTTCTTCGAGACGGGTCTTCTCCAGTTCTTCTTCGGCAACCCGACGAGACTCGGCTGCTCTTTCTGCTTCGGCTTCTTCCTCCAGACGGCGTTGCTCGGCAGCCTTCTTTACTTCCTCAGCCTTACGCTCAGATTCTCTTCGTTCGGCTTCTTTGCGTTCACGCTTTTCATTTTCCTTACGGCGACGGTCCTGAAATAGAACAATTAGGTGCAATGTGTATGAAGTGTATATTGGGAATCCTACAAAAACTAGATAAGAGTATATGTGTCACGCCGGTGGACTGCTTTTGGTAAGCAAGCGCTTTTTCATTTAATATAATTTTAGCCTAACTACTCTTTTCGACGAAAAAATCAGCTACTGAGTTCCCTTTTACTGCACGTTTGGGAATAATATTATAAGTAATGCACCTTCTCTTCTTGTTCTTTCTTGGCTCTTTCACGTTCCCGTTCTCGATCTTTCTCCTTCATTCTTCTGACGTCTTCTTCCTAAATAGCTGGATGTATGAATCGTAAACGAATGAGCGCGATACCTCTTTCTCGCGTTTCTCTTTCGCTTCCTTTCCAATACGATCCTGAACAGCTTTGGTGGTAAGGCCCTTATCGAAGACAGGTAGCGGCGATAAAGGCGATTCGACCCTGAATAATTGTTGTCAACAGTGTTCTCTAACCAGAGCGTCTTTTTGCAATGAGATTAGGCTCTTTTTCTGACCAAGCCGAGGCCAAATCCCATATTTTGCAATCCACCAACCAATTTGATTTTTAGCACAGGCCTTCTCAATAGGGGCGCTAACAAACCTCGCTCATGATTCACAATCGGATTTTCTTGTGAAGCTAATAAGTTAGCATATAACTACCAGCTTACCTGGTAAACATATTTAGTATGCTTTGAGTATTGACACAGTCGTCCATTATTTCATTTTCAGTGGATTGAAAACCACTATCAGGGGAGACTCGTTTTAAGCAATCCTAAACATAAATTAAGTGTACCATATACGCAAATCTATCCTAACCTTCTCATCATCTCCAAATAATTCCCGCATTTGATCATCCCCGCGAACTGCAGAATGCTTAAAACCGTGGCTCGTTCCGGGTTTATCAACCTAAAAAGCTGAGATTGTAAACCGTTTTTAGTTATAGCTAACTATCACCATTTTTTTCATGAAACCCGCTTAATAATATAAACACAGCGCTTCATCCAAATATAGGTTTCCCACCGCTCCGCTTGTGTCCACTATTGTGAGTGAGAACAAACCCAATCATCTGATATTGACACAACCAACGATCAGCCGGTGACCGTCGACAACCTGCTGCACCACCTACAGAAACAACAAAGCGCACAGCCGCTAATTTATGCGCAAGATTAAGCATACTCAACAAACCATAATCAACTTAAACAAAAATCAGGATCAACCTTGGAAAAAAATAAGAGCGTAAGAATCGCAGTCAGATCACTTCCAGAGAAGCTGTGAAAACAGGATTGGTTTGGTTAGGCAAAGACATGCATTGGTTAAATGAGAGCACCTAATGTTTGCAACCCCAGCCACATCGCTGACAGGTGTATGAAAAAATGAACGGTTATTTTGACCCGGACCTAATAAAAACACCCAGATAATTCAGCAAACGAGTCGGTTCATGACAAGTCTTTAAAAATGTTATAATCCTATTATCCATAGAACCCCTATTACCGGCGTCGGCTCCTTTGTCCGCTTTCTTCTGTCGCGCCCTTTATCCAGTTCAGAATCCGAGTCCGTTTTGATCTTTCTTTTAGCAGTAGCAGACCGCTTATGATGATCACTCTGCTCCGGTGTGCTTCTAGAGGAGGATGAGGGTGGAGCTGTCAGGTACGACTAAATAAATAACGAGTATTACATCATTACGAGTTACTGCAGATACCTTGTTAAATGCAGGCAATTTATCTAGTGGTAGGATAGGAGGATTTGCAATTAAATCGCTTGTCATACGCTAAATACAAAAGATTCATTATAACTCTATGAAAATGAACATCAACCAGTCGGGTAGAACATGCTACACAAGAGTTCAATGTTCTGCTAAATTCGAGGTACAAACCTGAATACATTCCTTTGCACTAGGTTGAGGAGACGATATGTTGTTTCTATGATTATGGTAAGAGTTGCTTATCATATTTGGACGAGGCGCAGATGCGTTCTAAACAAAACAAAAACAATCATATTCAGCAGGGTTACTAAGTTACTAACCGGAACGACACCGAAATGTATAGTGCCGTATTGACCAACTGTGGAGAGATTCCGATGGAAATCTTCGAACGAGCCAAATACATCTGTAAACAAAATAATTTGATAAAAACTTATTGGTGTTCGTGTCTATAATTATTTTATTCATAGTTGAATAAGTGTTGCTCCAATCACTCGATCCAGGTATGAGTAACTATTATAACCGGGATTTTATATTAGCTTACACCCTCTGAACTAAACACATTCTCTCCTTGATTCATGCATTCATATCGCCGAAAAAAAACTTAGGCCAGGCCAGGGCAGGTCAGCAAAGGCCAGCTTTGCCACAGTTACATAAAATTATTAAGCAAGAAGTCAGGGTTCGATCCCCGTCCTAGATAATTGTTAACTGAACATTGTATGATTATATTGTACCAATAATATTCAAAAATTCACAAAAAAAATCAATTTTTGAGCTGCATGGCACCGAACATAGCCTGGCCTTTGAAACCATGAAAATCCGATAACACGGCTTGGCCTGGCCTGTGAAACCTGGAAAATCCGAGAACAGCCCGGGCCAGTTTACCAGCTATAAATTTCGCCACACAAACGTATCTATACAAAATATCGACATTTAATCAATTATAATGGCAATGTAGAAAAACACCCGCAAAATTTGGCAAAAATAGATCCCCCCCCCTTTAAACATAAATATTCAGTTTTATCCATTTAAAAACAATAGGTTTCTACAAGAAATGAGAACTCGATCCATTAAACATTTCACTTAGCAGTTTAGCATCTCTCCAGACGAATGCGGTTTTGCACGTAAGTATTATGAAGCTTAACTTTTGTTTTTCAAATCAACCCCTAGCTAGCATTAGAATTAAAAGCGGAAGTGTCGTACTGTATCAATTCTTCTATAATTGAGCGAATCAAAGACCCCGCGCTCGTTGTTACCCAGTGGTGCTGCTTTTTAACGCCGCAAGCGAACGCGCATACATCCACATTCCTTTCTTAAAACACTTATAAGCTAAAATTATGTGTCGATCTCTTTCATCTCCACATTCGCCTGTGTATTGCTTTGCCCGCGGCGACTATGCGCTCGCGGACTACCGGACGACCCCCCAGCATCCTAGCGAAAGCGAAACCCCCAAGCAAAATCAGTTTGTTGGCCGGTCTGCGAAAGTATCTGTTACTGCTTGCAAACTGGTTAAATCTCGTAAGTATATGATTGCACGGCGTAGAACAAAGTAAATCTATATATATACAATTCGGTTCTCTTACAACTAAAGACAGATCTAGTAAATGTTAAAATAGTAGTTGTAGTAAAAACTACCAGTTTGATTTTGTACTAAACATGTCTAGAACCGAATGCAACCGATAGATATATGATGCATTGAAGTCGAAGTATTGATCGCTACACAAGTTTTTTTGTTATTGAAACTTATTGGGGAAGCGGAAGGTATTACAAATTGGTATTTGCATAATTCTCTGGTGGATAACGCTTATCTGTATTTTCGACAGTACATGTCTATCCAACAGTAACGAAAAGATCTTTACGAGTGGAAAATAGATAAGGACGCATCGGGTATAAAAAAGATTATAAGGCGAAAACTGCAGTTGTCACATACACTGCGTAAGTGTCACATGCTGCAAAGTTGTTGGATGAAAAGTAAACGGAAATTCGTACACACGACAAACTGGTAAATAAAATATTGTGGGAAGTCGTAGTGACGCATTATGGATGAATACGAATGCAAACTACCGAAAAGACGAACCAGTGACTGGTGAAATCATAATATCTCGTAAAAAACCGAAACCCAGCAAATTACAAAGAAATTAAAAGATACTTGCAAAATAGGCTAACAAAGATTGGTATAAAAATAAGCCAATTAGGATTAAAACAGCATGTAGTAATTTATAAATACATTCCAAACAAAAAGAGTATGGAATAACCGTGAATGAACCTACCTCTAAGTCCTTCTCGAATCACTTCCTGATCCATTCTTTTCTGTACGAATTCTGGATACTATTATGATGGATAATTTAATCGAGTGATTAGAAAACGAAATGGCTAGCAGCAACGGTACGGGCCGGTCGCGATGCTGAGCACCTCCTCTCGCTCTCTGTCGTTTCAGTCAGAAAGTCAGAACCAGAGAGAAAATGACGATCCCAGTGGAACTGTTGAGTTTCACCGCTCAGACTCGACTTTCGACTAGTGTTTCTAAAAATACTAGTGTTTCTTTTTTAGCATATCCTGTTTTTAATAGAAAAATACGACGCATAGAAAAATATATATATGAAATCAATATGTTAAAAATAAAAAAGGTTCCTGCAAATGTTAGTTATACTCAATTGACATAAATAATATTAATTTTGTATATCAGCAAATGAACGCAGGCCTTCCAGCCACAATTTTTCCCAGATTTTGGTACGTAGTTGGGCGTGACCGCATCACACTATTTTCGAAATGACGCGATTTCTTCGTGCTTGCTATTTCAGCTTTTAACAGGTTTTTGTTTCATTTTTGTTTACAAAATTTATTAATTATGTAACTAGTCCATATTTAGATGCAAAACATCTGGGTGTAATAAAGAAATGGTTAACCAAGTTATGAGAACGCTATTGCTGCTCGCCTTCCTCTGTTCAGTGGCGGTTTCGCAGAAAGAAAAACCAACACGAAGTATGGACCGCGTTATAATATTGGTTTCATATATTTTATTCAGATGTGGTCGTAACCGCTGAAGAAGAAAAGGTCCGGGATGCAGCTGGATATCATGCGATATCCGAAATTCACCGAGAAATGGATGATGATCATTCTGGATCTATTGATCGAAGTGAAACGACCGGTGTCAGTTTTTAATGGTATTTTTATGCATTTCGAAGACATAGCCTGTGTTGCTCCTCTTTGAATATTGTTATCAGCGATAATTTACGCCGTAAAAATAGCGAAGATTCTGAGTTCAATGAATCATAAATATATGGTTTAGTTCATGACTGAGGATATGCACATGAGGAGTTCGGACAGAGCACGCAGGGAAAGCAGTTTTCACCGGGACGATGATGCAATTACGATCGACGATCTTTGGGAGGCTTGGTTCGAAAGCGAGGAAAGATCGTGGTCAAACGAACAGGTATTACATATATAATGGAAAGGTTGCATTTATGTTCGACACTTGAGGTTCTTCACTGGATTGTGAATATAGTCAATTTGCCTATGTATGCGGATAACATAATAAAGGCAAAGGTGGATGGGTCTGTTCTACCACGGTGAGTTTCCGATCATGTGCCAAAGGGGGAACTGGCTGACGCTTCCGGTCTGCTTGAATTAGAAATTGTTTTATCTGTGAACTGTTTCAAAATTGGTTGTCCAATTAGTAATTAATTGATACGGGGTCATTATCAATGTTTTCTTACTGGTTGGCGATTAGGTGTACTTCTGTGGTTATTTTTGTGCCCGTTTCGTGCGCGTGCTTGTTGATTGGGATGTTGTGTTCTAAATGTGATTTTTACAGATTAGCCGTCCATAACTCTACTTACATGGCACAAAAATTAGGCATAAAATCTTCAGTGCACCGACAAAAATTGCGTTTAAATGCACTAGATGTCGTTTTGTTTGGTTATCGTGATCCTTCCTCAAAAACTAAAGATATTGCCTTGGCGCTATTGGTAAGTTTATTTCAGTCTTCCATTGATGTTTTGCTCATATTTGATCTCTGTTTTTGATCTTTTTATTTATTCAATGACGTTTTATGGCCATCTCTGTTAATTATTTTTATCTTTCAGTGTTTGTTGCTAACATCAGTCCTTATTCTGTATGCGAGACAACGTCGACGAGCGAGACTTCAGGTATAAACAGTTCATTTGATGATATCTAAATTTAACAACGTAGGTTCACGAATTGTCGACTCGTCTGACTCAGTTGAAAACAATGGAGACGGAATTCGAAGATGTTCAAAAAAAATGGAACGATGAGCGCTCTAAGCGGTAATTCTTGGCGGTAGTAACAAGGACATGTATCAGTTTAGGTCTACTGCCGATGGTGGTCTCAGCCAAGTTGAGGTTGAAAACCTCCGAATTCAACTAGAAGAGGCGGAGCGAAGGTGGTGCTTCTGTAAATTTGAAATCATTACATTTGAAATTTAGGTTAGAAGAAGGTGGACACGGTGGCGGAACTCCATTGGCCCTTCAACCACTTTTGCGAAGAACCTGCGAAAGTGAGATGTCGTTTCTGGAAAAGCAACGCCAAGAGTACGATACGATGCTCTGCTAACGAATTCAATCATTTCATAATTTAGGTGTTTTAAGGAGATGAAGGAGGCCATAGACATGGTCGATCGTCTACAGAAAAAGCAGTCTAGCGTACTCTCCTCCTTGAAGCTTGCTACGGGAGCCGCTTCTGCCAGTGACCAAGTAGATAGCAAAATATTTGCGCTAAAGTACGACCGTCATAGTATCTTGCAATTATTTTTTTTACTCGCAGGTCCCGAATGGAAAAGATTCATACTCTGACCAGAGATACTCAGGAGCGATGGCTGCAAATAGAATCTTTGTGCGGTTTCCCAATTCTCTACATGAATGGTAAGCCCTCCGTCCTAAATAAGGCTGTTGGCGCCAACGCCTAAGCCAGTTGTGCTATAAATGCTAGAATGGTACTTTTGTTTAGAAGCCGCAGCCTATCACAACTCTTCATCAGGACATTTTTATGGTAGTCCCTCAGGTCAGTGTGCCACTGCTTCTTGCGATGGTGATGATTCTTCCGATGGAAGTTTCTTGTGACCCGAGTATGATTTATGTTTGGACCTCCACTTGCACAGCATGATTCCAAACAGTTTCGTGTTTATTTTTGTCCGTAGATTCGATTTAAAATTTTAATAGTAGGATGTATTGTCAGTTGATCAGTGTTAGCGCTGTTGTGTTACTAATTTGTAGTAAATTTATTTTTGTGGTGGTATTATTTATTCTTCTTGAATTTCGGTGCATGCTTCCCTCCTTTGACAGTAACATCCTCTGTTTAACATTGTAGTTTGCCTGATGTTTGCATCCGAATGCTTTCGTTCTTTTCAGACTGTTCATCCGTCTCTACCCGATCGCTTCAGCACATTCCGTCCTCTGGAGCACTGGGTTCATCATCATTCGAGCATGAACCATTAGAAGGAAGCAAACGTATATCGCTACCGAAGCAGAGTTCAGCACCCGTTCAGCAGTATGTGCAACCTCAGTTTCAAACTGGAATAGCGAATGGAGAACTCCAGGAAGATGGCGATCGAATCAGTCCTCCGATTCGCTTCATACCCAAGACGAATGGGCTTGCAAGTGCACAAACGTAGGTGCTATCAGATGGACAATATCACGTTCCATAATGCATTTGCCTGCGATAGCTTAATTTTATTAGATTCTAGTAAACCTTGTTCAACTAACTGTAGACTGGCATAGTGTATAACTAAAATTGACTCTGGCTAACTTAGCAGCTGATTACTTACGCTTGATCTAACCAATTCATTCGTATTTAGGTTATCTGAAGACTCACAGTCTATAGCATCATCCGCTGGTCCAGAGGTTAAGAAAAAACGAGGATTGATTAACAAATTGTTCAAGAAGACATCTTCAAAGGGCAGCATTGGCAGTGGGAATTAATTTTTTTTTAGATTATATGATTTTTTTGTAGCTTTTACCTGGTGTCTTGTAGCACTTTCTACCGGTGTATTTTTTTCTTGCCCTAATTTATATTTTTCTTGTATTACACTTATATCACATTTGATTTTGAAGTATCATAGACTGGTATAATTATTTCGCTTTTGACCATTAGCCCTCCCTGCTCTCGTACTGATAGCTTTTTTGTGATCATAACCGCATATCCATGCTTTATTGATTTTTCATTGTATCTTTGCTCATTCTAAGAAGCACCTTATTGCGCTTGTACATTTCTTGTGTCTTATCTAGATCCTTATACTGTGATAGAAAATTTATTTTATACTGTTACATTTAAATGAAGAATTGTTTCATTTTTCCTGATTAACTATTACGTTTGATCGAGACGTTTATCTGACTATTGTTATTGTGTGTCTTATTTTATATTTTCCAGTTTCAAGATGACGGAGACTGTTTCTATCTCGAACCCAAATGCAGTTAAGAAGACTAAGAAAGCCGCAAAGAGACTCTATGTTGTTAAAGTGAGATGTCTTCCTTTCGGATTTTTCGAAAAGGTACAGTTGAAAGTGAATTCTTATGTGCAATGCATATTTAGGAACTTCTGGGCTACTTCAGTCAATTTGGAACTGTTGTTCGCGTGAGACTCTCCAGAAGCCTGAAGGTAGATCCTTCAAAACTATCAAAAGTCGTACTCACCAAATATTTAGACTGGAAACTTCAAGGGATGGGGCTACGTAGGATTTGACAACAAAGATGTTGCCGAAATAGCCTGTGAAACTATGAATGGGTATCTCATGTTTGAGAAACGCCTCATTTGTACCGTGAGTTTCGCCACTGACTTATGTTCGTATTCGGTATCATGACATTAGACATGACAACGGAACCAATTAGTATAGGTTGCATCCGCACCATAAGCAGTTAAATCAAAGATTGAAGGAATTATGATCCAAATATGATCAGACTACTTAATTTTTATTCGGCCCTGCCTTTTGTGACCCGGGCCGAAGAAAAATCAAATTCTTTTCATGTAAACCTGTATTTTACGAAGACTGGATATTTTACTTTTTTTATCACATAATTCACTCTTGCAGGCCGGACCAAGGTCAAAACTCTGGGAAATCTTTCCGTTGGTCCGGCCCGTGGAGTAGTGAGATGGCATACGTATCCTAACAGGGCTATCGTTTAAAATATTTTTCTAAAAAAAATCAATATAAGTAGAATTTCTTTTAATATTAGTGCCGTCTTGTTATTAATTTGTCTTCTCATTGTTTTGGTCATTAATCTCTAGAATAATTCTAGGTCATGGCAGAGAACCCAAAGTGTATGCTGAGTGGTCCTCAACTCCGTGAACCTCCCCATATGAAAGGAGCCGCCAAAAAGGATACCAGGCAGCGACATGCGGCTCAGCCAGTTGAAAAAGTAGACAAAGCTAAGGTTTGCTGATTGTGAGACTCTGTTTCATTAGGTTTATTACAGGAAAGAATGGTAAAACAATTGGCTAAGCAGGAACAAGAATTGAAGAATATGGGCATTGACTACGACTTCAGTGCCGTTCCGTCATATACGAAGGCATCCTCTGCTGCTTCTGCGATGGACGTTAAAAAGAAGGAAGAAAAGTCGATTGACGAAGTAATGGAAATCGAAAACAATGAAGTAACACCTAAGAAAAAGGCAAAGAAGAACAGCAATGTTATTGCTAGCATTCTACAGAAGGAGGTATCTTTCTAATTCTTATCGCATGATACAATACTATTATTTTTTAATACCCTGGTTCCAGCCAGCTTGTTAATCCAACTCTAATTGTTTTTAATCTAGCTCTCCGATAAGAAGACCGTAAAGGAGTCGACCAAGAAGGCCGCTGTTGCTAAAGTCCCAGTACCAAAAACTCCGAAGACTCCATCTGTCCCAACCAGAATTCAGCCTAGAAGAAATGCCGCCCAAGGTAAATAATCAATTGCTGTTGATTTATCTGTTATTGAATGATATGTACGCACCCTATTGGTTGTTGTTATTTTTTGTTACTTGTTATGAACTTTTATTACAATGTCTTCTCTGTTTACTTTTTCTATAATTACAACTTGCACAAATTGTGGTCTTACTGAGCTTCGTTGCCGATAGTGCTTAAGGAGAGACACCTCGATTCGCCGGGCGCCCCAACGCGGAGCGTGCACGCGCGCCAAATTTAAATTTTTTGAATTTTAAAACAAATTTTTGCAGCGAAAGTTTAATAATTACTATTTTTATTGTTGGTCGTCCGTGCCCGTATACACTAATGTCCCGAAGATCGGATCGGTTTGAGCGGCGATATCCGTTCCCGAGCCCGCCCGGGATCGGTTTGAGCGGCGATATCCGTTCCCGAGCCCGCCCGGGATCGGATATCGCTGTTAGCTCATTATGCGTTTTTTGTTTTTCGATTTTTTTCTTGGATTTCGCGATTTTCTTCATTTCTTTTTTGTAAAGTATACTGGTATGATGCCACCTTTAGATATTAAAAACGGTTTCAGTTAAATGCGGAGTGTTTAAGCTATTTGGGAGTGAAATACCGAACATAGCGACAAAAATGCGAGTGCTACCATTTTTAGCCCCTTGTATGCGTAACTCCATATAAATATATTAATTCAGCGTAAATAAATGAAAGAAAGACAAAATTTAGAAAAAAAACGACAAGAAGTAATTTTGGAATTAGTGATATATACAGTGTTGTCTAATTACTGGTTTCTCTCTGTGGATTCATGGTAACTCCACCCGAACTCAGTCTAAATAAGTCAAATACATTATATTGCAACCCTATATGTATTTCAAAATTCACTGATTCATCTTTTAAATTGCGCAAATACGAGCCGTCTAGTTTGTACCAATATTAGTGACTAAATCCCACTATGTTCTGTGCAACCACTGAAAATTGTCCTAATTAGGAATCCTAGAATTAGTGATTAATTTTGAGCTATTTTAAAATTATGTACTCAAAAATTTCATCTTCATTTTAATGTTTAAATCGATTGACCTATCAGTACTGAGTTGAAACATGAAGATCGATTTTTTACGATCATTTTAAGCCGAGTTATGATCGTTCGAAAATCCCTGCGCTTCGGTCAGCGTAGAGGCGGCGTCCGGGCACCGCGCACCCATTGTATATAAAGGGCAGTCTTTCCCTATAGAACGAGAAGGAAATTCAAAAAACTAAAAACATTTCTACCATTTTAATGATTGAAAACAACAGTATTCGCGTGATAGAAGTGAAATTCGCAACATAAGTATGGTTTTCAGCAACTTCTGGAATATCTGAAATACAGTAACCCGAGATAGTGATACCAGCGATGCCCAAAATTCAAAATGCAGTAAAATTGTTCGTTTTTCTTCAAATTGTTTGATATTTATATAGTTTCTCATAATTTTTCAATCTGAATAATATAATTCAAAAATATTTACAACAAAATGTTGTGTAGACCGTGCCTTTAATGTAGTCGTGTTCAGTTTACTGCAGTAATAAACAGTGTGGTGCATATCTTATGAATTTCTCCCACTTTTTCTATATTATTGAATGTGTATTAATAAATTAGTAAGCAATCGAATTTGTTTCTTCTGTATCTAATATATCTTGTGGTTTCCTGTGTTAGGGTCAGTAATTTTGTTTATTGCACCAAATAAGTGGTACAGTATATACTTTTTAAAATGCTTTTAGTTTTTTAAACAATAAGCTTGAAAAAATCCGTAAGATTTCCGAGGTGAAACAACTCATTTTCAGCATTATCGAAGAAAACTTCAGAGTTGAGAAACACTTTTCGGATTTACCTTGCTATTTAAGCACGGACGTATACTTCTACCATGCTAATTCGAGGATCAGAAAAGAAAGAAGAAGATAAATTAGTTAATTAATAAAATGTCGCCCATGATTTCCAAATTAAGACAATGTTCAGTGGTTGTACATAATATAGTGGGATTTTGGTCACTACTCTTGGTACAAACGAGACTGCTCGTATTTGCGCAAATTAAAAGATGAATCTGTGAAAATTCATGTTTATATTGCATTTACGATACCTTGGTAAATTTGCAAAACTAGTTGCCGCGGCGGGGATTGAACCAGGCGTGCAATGCAGCGGTTCAGGACATCCCTATTTTCTGGTCATGTTTTTGATACTTACCTATGAACGATAGCAACATATTCCAAAAATAATTTTTGGAAACAATCGAGCATGGAGTCATAACAGAGCTGACATACTGAGATCGCCCCAAATTGAAATACTAATACTTTTTAAATTGTCTTTTCTTTTGGTAAATAATCAATGAAAAAATTACATGGCTCTAATCGAAAATAACCGCCCGAAATCGTGAAATGGGGTTATAGCCGTCCCAAACAAAAATCCTAGCCATAAAAATGATATTTATTTTATGTAACCACGGGAAAACTCGCAACTAACAGGAAGTTCTCTGCTCTTCGTAGTCGGGCCACGCGAGGGCTTTCCTCCTCACGCTTTCGATCTTAATCCTTGCAGGCACGGTAAACTCTAATGGCATATTTGATTGAACTTAGAATTCTAGGAGCAGTACCGTTAATCCGGTATTTTTGAACCAACAATAAGTGTGAGCAAATTGATGTTGGGTTTTTTAGTATATACACCATCCAACTTCTTTTAAGGCGGTAGAAGTCACGGGCTCGATTCTTTTACAATCATTTTGTTCAGCTATTTTCCTATACACTACAGCTGCCGAAGAAATATTGAAGCAAAAGAGAGTTATGATAAAAAAATCGGACCGTTTTGATAATAGTGTTGCATGTTCCATTTAGTGTATAAAGTCGAACACTAAAGGAAACATGCAACACTATTATCAAAACGTTATACACACTGGGAATTATACGCGACCGCCCGGCACACTTTTATATTATATTTATATTATATATATGAAAGCATTTCATCACTTTCGGAAAAATAATCATTTATTATTATTTTCATCTAGAAGTCAATATTTCCTTCAACTAATCATAGTATACAAACTTTACTAACAAAAATTTGTGTGATTTGCAGTGTTTTGTTGGAACAAAGGACTTGTGATCAGATGTGGGTCCGATCAGCGTTGTAGGTCGATTTTTCAGAAATTTATCCAAAGGGGGCCGAGCTAGGTCAAAAAATTGTGATCACGGGTCGACCCATTACTACCCTCTGATTGCACGACCGATAATTTCATGTACAGGAATATATACTTCGTTATAAAATGTTAACACAAGACATTTTATAACATCTTTTCCGGGCTCGCAAGTGTTTCCTTACTGCTGTGATTGTCTACTAACTATTTATAGAAAAATAAGAGTTTAATGCTATGTTCTTATTAAAATCTATGTTTTTCTAAAATTGCAAAAAGTTTGATTGTTGAAGTTTTCAAATTAGCCTTTAGTCTTGGAGCTATTTGGTTATAAGTCTATATAGTCCCACAAATAGACCGTATAATAGATTCTGTTGTGTTGCATTCATAGCGTCTTGTGTTAACATTTTATAACCAAGTATATATTCCTTTACATTAAATTGTCGGTCATTTGATGTATCTGTAGTATGAATTGCATCATCACACACACGCTGTAAATGAGTTACATTTACATGGTTACTGTATTTTTGGCAGATTTTAAGCACAATAAAGCACACTCGCTGGTTTTGGCACTAAACCTAAATTGTTAACCCAACTTGTAGTGCTATATAATTAGAGTTAACGAAGGCTCGAACGCAGTAGCTAACAGGGTTACTCAATGTGACGCGTTCACTATTTTCTGCTTTAGAGAAATCTTTGAAAATTGTCCCTGTATGCCCCTTTAAAGCCACGGTACACCTAATATTTAATTCCAATTTTATTATTTAAACAGAGGGCGCACAGACCACTAGAGTGTTCTTGTAAGTGTTAAGCATTATAAATATTAATAAAAATAATAATAAAACGTATTCTAAAAAAATACTCCATCCGGGATCCATGGCTGGGATTGAGACGGGCCGGGCCGGGGCCGAAAATGTTAGAAGCGGGCTGGCCTCTTGAATACAAAAAAAATCAAAAAGTCATCCAGCGCAGGGACAATTTTCATGAAAAATCGACTGATTTAGGTTAATATTTTGATAATAGTATTCATAAACATAAATAGGCAAAGATTGTTCCATTCTTTATTGTTAATGCCGAAAAATAGATCAAATAGCTTGCCCCAATTCAAAAATATACGACTCATCGAAAATGTTTTCCAGTTCTATGTACCTGAGCCTAATATACCTTGGTCCCCAAGATAATTGGACGGATAAACTATAAAACATGTCCCTTTAACTGGTTTTCTACTACATTTAACTAATATTTAGTAATGAGGGTTCTCGATAATAAGATGTTTTGACTTCAGTCTCCAGAAGGAACGGCCTAAATAATTCGGGAGATTGTATCAAAATCATGGACTTTCGTTTGGAACAGACGCTAAGCCCATATCAGCCAGCAAACTCCTATTCCTATTATTCCGGGTTCTAATATTCGCCGACTGTACACGGTGTTGTCGTTTAGGTAATGCGGGCGCGGTAATGATTGATATGCAATGGTATACATAGATGGTATAGACAGATATACGTAACATGTAACCGAACAGGACAATCTGTCAAAAAATAAAGGTATTATGTAATATGCAGTAGTTAGATGTATTGCAACAAGATATTCTACGATTATGAATTTGTCCAACATTAACATAGAGTTTCTCTTGAAATTTCATCTGCATTAAAGGTACACGGTTTTTCACATAACGTCCCAAAAGAAAGAGAATTTTTCGTTTATCAAAAAGATCTGAGGAGTATATATACAAAATTGTTTGCATTTGAGATATTTGGGTTCAAAGGTGCGCGCTCCCATTTTTGGCGCGGGTTACTGTAGATGTGCTCAAGTTGTTTTAACAACTTGGGTGCGACGCGCCTACTTTTGTTTAGAGGAGGTTCAAAACCATAGTTTATTTACCCCATTTTAATATTTTAGTAACAAAAAGTTATATTTTTGAAGAAAATTCCGAATTTATAAGGATTCTGCATTACCTTGTCACAGTCCCTTTAAATTTGTTATAGTGTCCGAAATTAACAATACGTTTAACAATTTCATTAATTTTGGATGCAATTTTCGTGGCTCTCTTTCAGCTCTACTTTACAAATGGTATTGTTTCTGATAAAGAGAAATAATGTTCGCCGGATAACGTTAACGGTTCGGGAGGGCCGGTAAATGAGAATCAGGATTATTCGGAATTGAAAAAACGTATCCTGAATTCGGAAATTGCATCCTTTTAGAGTTCCGACGGTCGAATTCCTAAATAGACAGTCCTTGTAGTAGCTGTGAGAGGCTCATATTAAATCTTGAAACAAAATGTTAGAGTGAGCACAGCGGAGGGAATTTCACGGACCGCAGGCCCTGACCAAATAATTTTAACTGCAGGCCCATGTATTATCAGTAGAAAGCATAGCTGGCGGTTCTTATTACTCATAACACCCAAGAACCACCGGATGGTGTCTACTTTAGCTCTATATGACTCATAATATTCCCCCCCCCCCCACCTAAAGAGGCCTGTCCCTAGTGGAGCCTTGTTTTTTTGCTAACAAAATTAACTGCTCGTATATCTTTTTAGGTTACGCAATAGTCTAATCTATTCTGACTAAAATGCTTATTATGTCCTCTAGTGATAGATATTAAAAAGTCAATGACACGAGGTCATCTCTATATCTAGCCCACCCAGACAACAAACAGAGAATTATTACCACCCCTCTGATTAATTTATGCCATTCCCCATAGGGCTTGACAGACGACTGTAAACTCGCGTCACTCGTTAGGTAATAATGAAGGATCTGTGCGCTCTAGAGAGAGCGATATGGTAACCCTTGTTTTGGCGCTGGCGCGTGAAATACAACGGGTTACTTATTGAACATTGGCTGCATCGAATAATAGTATCCCCGGTTGACTGATCGAAACTGATCGGAACCACTTATTTTGAATTGTACTCTTTAGTAATTACTAGTTCGAAATTGATCAATCTTAAGAATATAACTTATTATTATTAGTGGAAACATGAGTAGAAAGATGAATTAATCCCTTTTAAGAATACTATTTTGTTGCATTTTATAAAATCGGTTCTCCAGAATCGAAGTGAAATTTTGGGTTTGAATCTAGAAGCCTAGTTTCCTTTAAATTCTCCTTGGTTTGTTCTAAAACGAAGAATAAACTGATCGAGATACGGACTAACTAAACTCTTCTTGGACCCACCCGGATGTTTCTTGGATTTATCATAAAACTGTTACTATTTTAATAATATAATTCTAATCTTTTCTTTATGAAATATTTAGCTTTTTAAAATGTTATCAACCATTCATTTACCGTCCTTAATGTGCGGCCTAGGCTGACAGCAAAAAGAATACCGATCCCTCAAACACAAGCCCTTGTTTAAAAAAGAAGAGAACGAATATTCCGCCTGAACGTATTTCTAACGGTTACATAGACTGTTACTTTACATGTATCGGTGTTGTTTCGGTTAGATTGTTATCTACAATCGCGCTCTAGTCAAACAGTCAACCCAGTGAAAGGAAAGACAAGTGGCCGAATTATGCTCCAGCTCCTTAATAAAGAAATATATTTAGTTAAGTCTCAACCTAATGAATGATTGTGATTCAGTAATATGAGAAGCTAAAGAACAATAGGATTTGCCTATATGTATATTATATAATAAGCATACAGGAAGAAGCTCAATAAGCTATCTAACCTCACTTGTCTAGTCGTGAGCTTAAATGTCCGCCATTACAGCTCCATATTCTTTTTAGACCTCTCAGTACCGACGCTCGTCTGTACTCTTGTCTAGACTATAGACTATACACCATTGAATGAAAAACTGAGTATTTCATTCTTTCATATAAGTAACATTAAATTAACAAAACTAGTCCAGTCCTTTAACGCAGCTAATAGCTAGGGTTCTAGAGCGGTATAATGAGAGATAGCGGTTGTCACAACATTTTAAATAAGTTACTGGATTAACCGATTTCGATTTATGTTTTCGTAGGATTACTGTACTCTCCATGATACGTGCTCTAAATGTAGCTCTCTTAGGGGACTATATATAGTCTTGTAACAACCTAGATATTAGCGTCGCCGGTATAATTAAAAGAAAAGTCATGTAATTACTGGGAAACGACAATCAAATCAACATCCAAAGATGAGAAACGACCGAACCTCTAACGGAGAATCAGCTAATTTATTCCGATTCTTGAGAAAAATGTTTAAGGAAATCTTAAAATTCCTGAAATTTAAGGTTATTTGCAGCATTTTTGCAAGTTTCTTGGTATCCATCAGAAGCAGGTATTCCATTACTTAACACAGACGGTTAGTATGGTATGTAATAGAGTTGGGCGTTTGGGCTCGTTTTCGAAAAACGAGCTTTTTTATTTTTTTACTTCCAAGCTTATAACTTTTTAAATAGTGCTCAGACCAGGCTGAA
>JAQGAV010001512.1:0-20442 GCA_034691345.1 Phasmarhabditis papillosa
AGTGGTAGAGCGCTCCCTTAGCATGGGAGAGGTCTGGGGTTCAATTCCCTATATCTCCAAGAAGTTTTGCAAATTTTTGTATTGCAATTATCATCTTCAAAAAGTAATTCAAATCTTTCTAATTAGATTGATAATTACCTTCAAAGAAATGAATCCATTTTCTTCTTTCTGTCCGTTGACCACCCACATCGATTAATCTTAATAATAAAAGTTAACTAATACAACAGATATTCTTTATTATCGGGATGACTATGAAGTCAAAAAAACAATGTATAAATTATTTACTTTTGGAACAATATAGTTTATTACAACACCAACTAAGAGCGCAATTCGAACTAGTTGGGGACACTATGAATGGAAAATGGAAACACTTGATGCCATATAAACACGGCACAGCAAAGGAGACCATCATGAGTGAGAAAGGGGCTGGCCCACGAAACTCTCACTCCTAGAGAAAACGAGTTTAAAGCGCTCCATTCTCTATTTCATCGTAAAACTCATTTTTTACTGAATCACTGGAAAATACTCAATGGCACAGTTCGAGCTATGGCCTGATACAAAAATGAACGCGTGTTCCTCAATAATATAAACCGGGAATCGAGCAACAAGATCTGTCATTTTCCTCAGGTTGCGGCTAGCCGTAACTACTTGCAAAATATCTTGTTAAATAGTTTATAAGACTCCAGTTAATACACCGCGAAACACAAGGGGTGATACAGAACGGGACGAGAAAGTCGACCATGAGCCTGCACATTCTTAGCGGAACCATCCTAGCCACATGGATGACAAATGTTGCTCTTCCTTTAAATGATAACCCACCGTATTCCAATCTGTTTATTGAAATTAAAACAAATCTCGTGAACCCCTAGAGAACTACTTTTTACATTGAGAATGTCTTCTGTTGTAGGAACGTAGCCATGAGACAGTATACGACCAAGATGAGGACGGTAACTAAAAGTATACGACCAAGATGAGGACGGTAACTAAAAGTAAATTAAAAAAGTATTGAATTTCTGAAATAGATTAATTTCCATTAAATACGAGTATAAGCTGTACAAGTAGAAGTAGATTATTTTACAGTTTCCTGTTACTTCCACTGTTTTTGCAGTTTTTGCAGTTTTAACTATAGTCTATTGCATGATCTATGTTTCCAATGAAGTATCTTAAATAGCAGCGCTCTTATATAAAAGAGCTACTGGAAAGTTCATTAGGAGCTTTTTCTTCAATGCATTCATTTTAACCTAACATTGCCTCTTCCTAGGGTACTATGCTGGAAACCTAGAATAATCTATAAATGAAAATCACTTACAACTGAAAGTTATCCGGAATTGTTGGATAAAACGGGCGAGTCTCAATGAAGCTTAGACATACCGGAAGCTGCCTGCAAAACAACATGTTCAAGGCGATTACGTTTAAAAGTAGTATCGGTTTTGGTAAATAGTTTTTTTTTCGATATAAAGCGGGTTTTCATCAATAATGATATATTTTTGTCTGTCCATTTTTCAGTTTTTAGCAATTCTAAATATAGATTCAGAAAGAGCAGGTTCGGGGCTATCGTGTCCTTTTTTCAGCACCAAAAATCCAATTTATCACAATTTAAAAAAATGTTAAATCGCTTAATGCTTGTTTAGTACCTGACCTTCTAGTTGGAAATGAAAATGTGTATATTTAAACTGCTTTTATAAGATATGTGTCAAGGATTTAACTATTTTTCTCTTACAAATCTGTGATTCGTAGGAAAAATTGATTTTGAAAAATTTTCTATGCTATGGTATATTTATGGCCATTGAAATCCTCCACCCTAACTATATGTATTTTGTAATTTCAAACTTTCTAACCAAAATTTCATCATCAGCTCCAGCTCTTTTTCTTCTGTCATCATTTGTAAGTCATGCGGTTGCAGACGAAAGAAATCCAATAGAATCTAAAAAGTAAGTTTATATCTTCCTATAGAATTGACACTTTCTATAATTAGAATAGCCGAGTATCCCATCTCTACTCTCAGAGCAGTTAAACCGTCCCGGCCTACTTTTTGAACCTCGGCCGGGCCGGCAGGTTTAACAGCTCTAAAATATTTAAATATGGTTGCGTCTTATAATACAAGACGAGACTTGGACTGAGAAATTTGGCTTAGCCTGGACCGACAAGGACCTTATCGAAAAGATTTCCGTTCCTTTCTTCCTTTTTTTCCGGCAACATTTCTTACCAATTCTTCTTCCTCAACCTCCATATCCAATGAATAAATGGCCTCTGAGATGTAATGAAAACAAACTAGAATATTAGATCGAATATTGAAGACGGCGTCAATTAGTTCAGTGTCTGTGATACCAGCGCCATGTAAGAATCTAAAATATGAAATAACATTATTCTTAAAAGGTTCTATTTATATTTAGAAGAACTCTTTAAACTAAATTATAGTCTGTCTTCAAACGTACGGTTCAAACGCGGTGCTCAGTAGGGGCGTCGGCACTAAAATTTTGCCGTGGATTTGTCTGCGTTCTCCTCGAGCGAGAGACTTTTAAAGGCAAAACTGTTCTCACCCGCGCCATTGTTGAGCACTGCGTTTGGTTATTAAGTTTAAATGCAGATTATATATAATATTACAAAACATTAAAATGAAGATTTTGTGATAAGATAGCAAATGCTAATTTTTGTCGTTTTTGGTACCGTAGTAATGAATTTTCCTCTTTTAATGAATATTACCAACCTAACTTGTTTCATCATTGTACTCTTACCAGCATCACTTCCTCCTAAAACAATAAAATTATAGTTGGAATGGTTATCTTTCCTAATTAGGATTCGACATCGGAGAGGAGGAATGAGAATTTAGCCATCCAGTACCGCAAATCTGAAAATTCGGCCATTCCGGGGCCGGACATTTGGAAAAGAGGCCGGCCCTAGAAAACGGCTGCCTTATCCAAGGAAGGACAATTTGTTAGCGAGAAGCAGGCAATAAACTTGCTTTCTGCTAAATAAGGCTGTGAAATGAAACTAATAATTGGGAAGAATCCGATGTAGATTCTGAATCAGTAAGATTAAAGGTGTGTCCTGCCGCTAAATCCCATCTTTAGATAGTTGTTATAAATCATTTCCTACCTAACAATAACATCTTTATGGGCATTGAATTTGCTTCCTTGTTCAATTGTTGATCTATCTGTTGCGATGCATGTACAGCATTGTCTTTTTTACAAAGTCTAGAGCCCATTTCTAATATAAAAGAAATAAATTTATTAGCTTTACAAAATTCGAAAAAAAAATTCGAGGCAAAAGCAGATCCGTCGAAACAAACCAGTTTCGAACTGAACATTTTGTAATCGCATTCAAAATAGTTCTGATTTAAGCGTTTCTTTTTCGGCAGTTCTGTTTTCCATCAATTACATATAAATATATAATATATTTAATAAATAGAATAAATAACTGTTTATTGTTGATTTGAATAGCTTAATACGGAGATGGGCGGTCGTACTTTTGACCTAGTTTACTACAACTACAAATTTAGGTATTAACCTTAGCAAATTAGGGAAAATGTGGTTAAAAAGTAAATTTTGTTAGTTTGACCGAAAAACCAAAAAAGTATTAGAAATAAGAAGTTATTACTATAGTAAAATATAAATGCATTTGGTCTCTATGAAACTGGGTATTTAACGTAGTATGAGAAGTAACAGTGCTGTATAAACATGAGTTTAGAAGCGGTATATTCGGAGAGTTAACTTCAAAAGTGCATTAATTTGTACTTAACACCTACTTAACACCGACTCTCTTGAAGATACTCAAGTATACTTTGCTGGTAACCTACTTCCTCCTAAGGACTATATATAGAATAGAACGAGGAGGAATATTATTCAATGCAAATGACTCCAAATATTGAAATAGAGAATCAGTGTTTTAAAGGGAATGGTCCCGACTTACCGTGACCTTCCCAAAATCGGTCGACCTTTGGCGATGGGGAATGGAAAACTAAATGTTTTTTTTTCAACTGCGGCGGGGGTCCCATTTTCTCGAAAATTCCCCAAAGCCGTACGTCGACCGGTTTTGGAAAGGCCACAGTAAGATGGGACCATTCCTTTGTTAGTAAAATCAAAGAGTAATATTAGGGGATTTGCGTAGACTTTTGTTTTTGAAGACTCCGAGCCATTATGATGCCTTCTAACCCATAGTGTACATTAGCGGTGTAGATCTATCACGAAAGATTTTCCAATTAATTGAAAATACAATATATAACAGCACAGTCAGAATAGTTATGGAAATCAATCGATACGAGGTCCTTGTTGGAATTTTCTTAAGAAGTTCGCGAATCTTCTGGAATTTGGTTGGTTGCAGTTCGGTTACGGTGTCTTCTTGTTTTCCCGATTTTTTCTTGTAAATCAGACTGACAAGACTGAGCGAACATAGAATGCATGTAGAAAATAGACGAGCGAAGAAGAAACAAACTAAATAAGAATATTATAAATTAATTGTGTCTCAGTGTTGGAATTCCAGCTGTCCGACCCGGACCGGAGAACTTTTACTCCGAAGACTTTAATATAACAGTGATCAATGTGAGTTAATGTACTGGATATAAATTACTCTTAACATTTTGAAATTACAGTAATGGAAATTCTATGAATTCCGGATTCTTCCTGTACACTTGAGATGTGCGACTTGACTCCCCAAACGGCGCGCATTAGTGGCTTCGGCTCGGTAACCGTTTGCACCGTTGAAACATAAATGTGCTAGGTTCACGAGCAAACCGAACCGCCCATCTCTACCGTAAACCCATAGTTCGTTTAGGGTTGTGGATAGTCATTGTTGACCATACTTATACTGTAGGGTGAATTCTTACCCAATGGTGGCCAATCGAATATTGTGTTAATTTGATGAATATCCTCAAAAAGTATAAAATACGCTGGAATCATTGAACATTTGAAGAGAAGCGACGATGCAAATACGAAGAATGCCGCGTCCAGAAGACAAATCACTGAAAATGATGAAAGTATGTTACTAATTGTGGAATTCCACCCTTGTTTGAATATCGTTATTCTCCAAAATTCATGAAACTAACCTATCGTCGGTGTCAAAACTGTCACAACAAGCCTAGATGAGCTTCTTTTAACGTCTGTTTTAAAGTTCATCCACCAGATCCAAGCGGGCTCCGAGAATCTAAAAAACTTTTAAAATGCAATTTACTTTATTTTATTAAGGAGAATGTATGTCTATTTGTTTATTATTGGTAAGGCCATTCTGTGCATCTGAATTTAATTGTTCCAGTGAAAAGGAACTCTAAGTTTAGATAGTACACAATCATTTAACTTCATTGTCTCCGTAGGCAAGCCATTTTGTTACAAAACTGCGATTGAGCTAGTTCTAATAAACAAAACATAATTATCCAAAGACTCCGTTTTGAAACCCTAATATGACTAACAATAAGCTTACAATTGGTCCAACTTTCTTTGGGAGAATAAAAATTGTTCCAACTTTGTTTCGGAGAAAGTGCTGACTATTTCATGGCCCTCGTGTTTTGTACTATCTATTACACGGAGCATTTGGTTAGCTAAAATATTAATTATAACATATTTATATGAATAGAACTCAATTTCAAAAGGTAATATCAATAGTCGGATTCAATATTAATACTGCCGTGTAATCTGCGTATTTTCCCATTTTTAACACCGCGCCTGCTGGCATTTTACAAGCTCAGAATCATGAGTGGAACGTTGCCTTCGTTTCGCATATCTTAGACAATCATTTACTTACGCTGGTATTACTTTTGAATTATACTATGGGGTGATTTCGAATGTCAGCTCACCGGAGTGTCATTCGATATGGTGTAAAAAAAGAAAAGAGGAACATTATATCGGTAATTTGTACCCCTTAACTTACTATTATACTTGATGGTATTGTTGCTAGTAAAGTCGGGTAGATTAAACCAACACGAATAAACATCAAAAGGATAATTATTATTGATTGAATTGCAATTAATTGGAATTGCAAACCGACAATCAAGTGTTATATTGCCTGTATTACTGAAGGAGATTCTGTCTTTCATGTAACGGGGTCCATCCCTAAGAAATAATAATTTTTAAAAAGGTTTTATAGGAGTTCTATATTTCTTAACAGCATCAACAGTTTTGAGAAAATTAGAAAAACTATAAATTTCAATTCTTAAACGAAGAGCCGGAGAGTTTTCTAAACATTTCGGGCACACGCTGGCGCTCGCCCGAGCCGGTCTGCACTTGTAATACTAACTACAAGCTTAGTCTCCAGCCATAATATTAAAATTGAGTGTTTGTTATATTCTCAACGTTCCCGAACTTACTTGAAGGTTAAATAGTGTAAATGTTGATATACTCCGGGTTTCCACACTCCGCTGAGCAATTCTCTAAATAGAGAGTAATCCTGGCCAGCTTCAACCATGAAGAAGTCGTCATCAGTTTCATCTTTTATAGTCCAACTTTTTCGGGAATCAAACCATTTCTGGAAGTAACAATTATTCAAAAACAAAATGTTTTATTCAATACGATGATTCATTAGAAAAAGTTTTATTAAAAATAATTTCAAAGCAGCATTTATCTATATCAATAGTTTGATAAGCAATGAAAATTTGCAAAAACTAGGGCCGAGCCGGTGATCGAAACCGGGACCTCTCGCACCCAAAGCGAGAATCATACCACTAGACCACTCGGCCATGATAAGAATGAGCGAGAACCCTTATAGCTAGGCGCTGGAGTGATATCACTTAATGAGAGAGATTCGAACGAGAAACATACCAAAGTCAGCTTGCCGAATAAGGTGAGCATTTCTCTAGTAAAATCCTGTAATATTTTAAGAATTTATTGTTAGTAAAACAAGAAAGTTATATTTATTTGAGTTAATACTGCTAATTATAAATGAAGTTTGTCTCATACATTAATGAATCTTGTTTTTAGAAATATATAATAAGCAGAAATGGACATCTCCGCTTTCTTAAAGAGACCTTCTGTTTTCAGCACCGTTTCTTTATGAGAAACGATGCTATACTATATTAAATGGAAAATCGGTGGACTGGGAATCTCATCTTAAAAACTACAGTATTTTTTTTAATTGCTTCTCTCCATTATACTGAGGTAGAAGCCTAGCTGTTGATACTATTATTCACATACCATTTCTGTTTCTAATATTATTATATCAATATTAACTTCTATCGGCTTATTTTGGGGTATTGTCAAAGCAGATTCCCTAAGACTCATTGGAATAGACCGGAGACTAAGGGCGGCAGAGGGAGTAAAAAGACAAAAAATAAAGAGAAGATTCATTCTGAAATTGTGAAACTCAATAAAAGATACATCATATAATACAAGAAGTGAAAATAAAAAAGATACAGAAATATTGAGTACAATTCAAATTCGAGATCTGAACCGTTTTATGTATATGAGTTTGCATGAATTAAAATCTTGAACGAATATTCTTCTTAGTTTTTTTGAACATCTTCTTCAAAGTTTCCAACTATAATGTTTTGGAATGCATTTGTCAGAAGATGGTATATATTGTGTAGAGCAAAACTCGAATAATAATAATTTATTCAAACAAGGAAAGAACAATGAACGAGATCAAAGCCATAACACAAAATCTTGTTTTTAAATAAGAAATAAAAAGGAACAAACTAGATTATATAATTTACAAAACTAATAAACTGCAATTAAATTAGTTTGAATTTATCATTTGTTGTGTGTTATGCACTGTTCGCATCGGTGTAATTGAACACCATAAACTATAGCAGAATCGAGTTAGGCTAGCACAAACTTTATTTTATAAACAAAATAATATACAATATATTATGATAAATAATGGTTTGTGTCACAATTACTTTTGAGGGCTGTTTAACAAAAGGAGATTCGCATGTTAAATATAATAGCAATTGCGATTTTCTTATACAAAATTTGAAAAGGTTCCGTTGAACTTGCCTAATAACTTAAATGGCTTGTTTAATGCAGTGGAGATATCCGAAAAACATATAGGAAAACTTAGAAGTATATAAAAACATTAAATGGAATGAAAACAGTGTATTACTTATTGTTCTGATTTCTGTCGTGAGATATGGTTTTATTTTTGCTGATTCTTCAGATGCTGAATTATTTGTCGAAACCCCGTGTAAATTGCCTTGAATGCCTTGTTTCCAGTCAGTTGCGTATTTGGAAAGCCATACTGTGTTCTCTTTTGCTCCTGTAAAAAATGAATTTTCTTTGCCGGACTATTTTGTTTCTAAACAGTTTCGTTTTATACAAATCAATAAAACAGAATTGCCGAATTTTATAAAATCGCGTTTGCATCTCATAAATGTAATAGATTTCTTATAAAGTACATTAAATCTGTCCAATTCAAACAAAATTAGTTTCTTTTGAAATCTAGTAACTTCAAATAAGAAAATTGTGTATAAAAGTCTGTGTTGGTATGTTATTTCATTCATTTCTCAAATGTTTCTGCTTTCTTTACTGTCCATAGCCGGTTTGGTTCTCTCATCTTTGGCCTGGCCAACGACGGATCAACCGTTGGTTCAAGGATACGATCCAACCACCTATCCTGGTAATGAGGAATGGCAACATAATACAGATGGAGGTTAGTTTATAACTGAGGGAAAAGGGCCCCGCCGTTCTGCCGGGCCTCTTTCAAATTATTAGGCCCAGTTCATGAACTGTCAACCAACACATCCAAATTCGTACTAGATAAAAGTTTGCCAAAACTATCCGGAACTAATAATATTAAACACATAGTGCTAGATTTATTGAGACAGCAACTTTGCTTATTGTTAGGATTGAAAGCGAACCGATAGGATTTGAGAACTATATAAATTATATAATTAAAAGACTTTTAAACATACTTTTAGGCCCCGAATCTACCAATTATCCTAATCCTGGACAATGGAATACCCAATATCCTAATACTGACTATCCGGGAAACGGTGTAGGATACACTCAGGATCACACTGACGGAAGTGAGTTTATAAATAAGATTATTGCAGCTTGTCTAATATTTTGCGCACTCTACTAAGCAAATATGTATATTATAGTATACATTATAAAAGAGTATATTAACGAAGAGCAAGGAAACAGTTACATATTTGTATATTTGAAGGTAACAAAGCTACTACTCGTGTTTATCCTTATCCATGGGGAACTCCCGGTTATCCAAATACAGGAGAAAGTGAAGGATACAATGGTGGAAGTAAGTTTATAAGTTTTATAAGAAAACTCAGTTTCATCTACAAACTTTTATAGTTTACTTTTATGAATAAGATAAACATTGCCTTATTGTATAATTAAACTGTTTTGAATATTTGAAAAGTGAAATTAACTAAAAATAAAGAAACTTATTGGTCATTTGATATTTGAAGGTAACAAAGCTACTACTCGTGTTTATACTTATCCATGGGGAACCACTGACTTTCCAACTTTCGGAACTAACGACAACGACATAAAAAGTAAGCTAAATCTGCTTCACAGAGTAATCAAACTTCTTTATCAAAATAAATAAGAATATTATTTAATATTATTTTCTCAATAGCCAAATAAAAACTCAGTGAATTAAAAATAATGTTACCCAAATTAGTTCAAAAGTATTGCTTAAACTTGTTTCAGAATATGCTCTCGCTTCCGCAGTGCGCAAGGAGTTTGAAAAATTGTTCTCTATAAATGATTATGGGAATCTAACTCAAGTAAGTTCATGGGTTTTATAATATATAATACCAGTAGTTTAATTAATAACAACGTGTTCTTTCAGCTCTTTTCATCTGATTGTCAGATAAATGCGCGGTTTGCCTTGTTCGATTTGCCGACAGATAAGCAAACACCCTGCTGGGGTAGGTGGATCAATTTAAGAATTTTAAGACTAGAATTTCTATAAAAAAAATGGGGTAAAGTCGAGTTGGGCCCCGATTTTGAGGAAAAATATAAAAATTCTTGATAAATTCGAAATACAAGAGTCGTTACTAAAAACCTTCCAAAGCAGCAGTGGAAATTCGGTTTCATTTCAAGAATTTGCCAAATTTAAGAGAGAATTTGCCTAATATAAAGTATTTCTTTTTCAGTTTTGCCTTATAACTTGGAAGGGAACGTTGAACCTTATGACTACATTCAGGTGAGTGAGAAAACAAATGTTCAATCGTATTTGAAATGATTTACTGAAAATAATCTTTAGGAACTAATTTAGCCAAGCTTGGTGTTATTCAATTAACTACTTACAGAGGTTACTTACATCAGAGCCAACTTGGCCGATACAATTTCTTTCACAATAATATTTACTACATGAATTGACAGTTTTAGTTTAACAGACGAGGTCCGAATCCATTTGTTCCCAGACCTCCACCTGCTGAACAAGGAGGCTATTTCGATGAAGCGGGAGATTACGCAATCTACTCTGCCATGAATACATTAAAGTCATATGGAACATATAACATTGAGTACAGAGAGGTGAGCAGACTTTTCTTTTTGAATCGTAGCATATAAAACCTCGTCTTTGTAAAACATTATATACTTTCTAGACACCAATTCATTCAAATAACTTTTTGATCATGAAGTTCGAACTGAGGAAGCCAGGTGTACCTAGATTTTACGATCAATCTACTCTATAGTTTTAAGCAGACTCTTTTGGTTTTTAAATAAATTTGTGTATTTTATGAGGATTGTTGATTAACGATGTAGCTCGTAAATACATAAATCGTAAATAAAGGGGCCGCCAATTCGATTCACATAAGAACTTTAATTAGTAGACTACTTGGGTTGGAGGATTATAAGTTATATTACAATATTACAATATTTATTACCAGTATCGAAAATTGTAACAGAGAATTAAAAAGGTTAAATTGTTGAACAATGTTTCAAGGAGCAAGCCAAAATATGGTTGACTGAATTGTTGAAATTGCTGAAATTGGAACCCGAGCTCTTGATACAGACTATAGTTTCAAATACAATTCATATAATAATTCAGATCAAAAAATGAACAAATTGATATTTTGGTATTATTCATGAAAAACTATATTTGGAACTAGGTTACGACTCGCAGGAGACTTTCGGCGACACAGCCATCTTAACGTAGACATGCTTCGGCCCCTATATAAAGGACAAAGTCCGCACATCTGGAAGTTACTTCCTTCAGTTATCTGACCTACCGTATGCCTACCATTTATACTGTTTCGTTAACACTTTTTTATGTAATAAAACTTTTGTAGCTTAAAAAACATGTTATTATGTGACAACCGGGGCCTTAGCGAACTTCGGTTATTACATGGTACAGCGGACTTCGGTTATTACATGGTACAGCGAACTTCGGTTATTACATGGTACAGCGGACTTCGGTTATTGCATGGTACAGCGGACCGATGTGAAGAACTTACCGACATCTCGCATGCGTGCTTTTAAAAATACTATTATTATGCAAGTTACACTTTAGTATTACTCTCCGCTCTGACTATAGAAGTGAATGGAACTCTGCCTGTTTGAGACCGGTTTTGTTCCGAATAGGCGGAAACTCGGCTCCCACAAACACCATTGGTTGGCAAAGATCCGATCTTTCTATTGAAATACAGAAATATAACATTAAAAGAGTTTAGTTTAACTTCCTAATACTCAGATATTATCCGAGTCTGTTAAATAGCAATGTTTATAGTAATAATGTTCAATCAAAGAACTCATAGTAGGAACTGTCCTAACAACTGTATAATATGTATATCTGTATCTGACTATTAGAGAATACAAACTAAAGATTTAAGAAGTTTCATGAGAATAGTTATTATACCTAAGAGCTCAGTAGAATCTTTGACATTTGTGTAATAACTGCCATACTATAAGACAACTATTGGTTGGATAGTCAATTGCAAGAATACACTTTATATCAGGAATCAGGGATGGGAAAAGGCCGACTCTTCTCATATGTTTTGGGCCCAACCCGAGCACGAGAAATTCGAAGCATTAATTATGTCCACGTATCACAGGCGAAATTGTCGTAAACTATTTGTAAGAAAATGATTGACTGACAATTCTTTTCATGCTTATCATCTTTTACCTTAATATGTGTTCCAACTTGATGAATTATCGTCACAACGTTCGAACTGTCCGAGTGGCCGTCAGAATATAACATAATTATCTGAAAATAAACCTTTAAATATAAAGGGTGTTTATAGTAGGCGTTTTTAAGTTAGTAGTTTATACATTCAAAATAAACCCCTAATACCATAAGCATTGGCTAACAAATGACCAGTTCCTGAGAAAACACTAGCTCGTGAAGTTCCGGCCACAAGGTATTTAGGAATTCACCAAAAATTCAAATGTCTTTCCGATTCCGATGTTTTATTTCTTTTTCTTAATAGACAAAACTAAATTGACTTTACTACAGCTAAGGTAGATTAGCCGACTTTTCTCTTTTGCACTTTCATTAATTACGGTACTAAATCTCGTGATCCGTTGAAACTCCATCCCTGTGGATATCCAATACAATAATATAAATGATTTACTTTAGAAAATATCTACATTTATAAATTCACCATTGTTCGCTAATTATACGTAAAGTAAGTAGAAAACAATGATGATTGGACCCAAGAAACGGCTTTGATAGTTGTATCTGCGCCCTCTGCTCCCTCTGTGTATTAGTTTGCTCTCTCGCCCGTGTTCAATTCCCATCCTGTATACGCTGCACGCAGAGATGTCTTCGTTCGGATTCGTCAAGATGTAATGTATGTCGATCCTCTGCAACACAGCTCTCAGTTTATAACTGAGAGCTGTGTTGCGTTAGGAGAGCAGCCGTAAGGAGATGCCTCCAAAAATTTTTGAAATATTTTCTGTGAAGGAAACCTAGAAAGTGATAAAAAAACAGTTCTACAAGTAATTAAAAAACGGTAAATATGAGCCTTTTTGCTAACATTATATTATTTCTTCGGAAAGGAAAATCAGTATCATCTTTGCTCAAATATCAAACGCAGCTCTCGAAATCCTTTTTGAACAGTTTAAACAAAAACAAAATATATGATACTGGGACTTGCCCGGTGTTTTTGCAGAACATTGATGCAAAATCCGAAAGCCATAACTGAGTCTTGGATAGTCCTGATGGAAATGGGTCAGGGCCGGTGAATTTCCGGTCCTGTCGACACATAAATGTACATCAGTTTGCAGCCTTACTATTCCCTGGATATTTCATGTGTCATGTTCATTTCATTAAATACAACATTGTTTACCGTATTTCAATTAAAATTTGGTTTGTCAGCACTGGTAATTGGTCTCATCGGGACTTGTAGAGCCATGCAGCGTCATTAATATGCTGTGTAAAAGCAAGGAAATAAATATAATACATATTTTAATCCAAAAACAAATAGAGTTCCTTCATGTTAGACAAATCTACATGATAGATCATGTGTTCGATCCTTACCACTTAACTACACAGTAACTGTTCTAATTTGATTTTTACTAGCGAATACAATACCGTACATGAAACTTTAAAGTCGCATAACTCGCAGTAAAACAATCAATAAAACAATGACTTATTCTTGGTAAAATAGAGAACATTTCTATTGACTACCTTGTACGATGTATTCTTAGATTAAGGTTGTTTAGCTTTAACTAAAGATATTCATACATGGTATTTGCCATAGTATATCTAACAACTGCCTTTTTTGAACTTGGACCACTGAAAGCTATTAATTAGACTAGGGCCGGCCGGGGCCGGGTCTGCTTTTTGGGAAACCTTTGCTCAACTCTGGCAAAGAGGTTAATCACCAACTGACGTATAACTCCGCTATCTAAAGTTGTAATTTCTAGTACTCCAATGTAATTCTGCGATAATTTAGGGCTGTAAGGGGTAATCTTTTCAAGTCATAGCAGTTATTACCTTTAATTCAACACTCTAAATTTTCTATTATAGAATACCTCATCGCTAGTTTTACTTTCTTCGAATCTAAATAGCCTACATTTTTGTTTTTGAATTGTTTGATCTCGAACTTTAAATTTGATTTTCAATCAATATATCTGCCTTCTTTCTACAAACCAATTATTGCTTATAGTTTGAAAGGATTAAAGAAAACTAATATTAATTGAAGACAATTATGTATTCCTATATCTCCTTAGCTATGACTATACCAGTAATGGCTTCTTATGCTTTTGTAATAAGAGCCGTTCATAAAAGTTCTCAACTAGGAAAGGACTTTCAGAAAATATTTTATTTTTCTGCTATGGTGGTAATTAAAAGTAATAATAAAGACTTATAATATTATAATTTTAGAATATAGTTACTTTTATAAATGGAATATTAGTAGTAAAGCTACCACAATCATTTAGTTATATAAAATTTATCTATGAAGTGTATAATGGATTACCCAGATGGTTATGCGTTTTAGTAAGTTTCTAGCTCGTGGTAAAAACGGGAATTAGGAAAATAACCTAGTACTTGCGAACCAGGTATAAAAGATCAATTTCTTGGTAAAAGACTAGATTTTTGTTCAAGAAGACTCTGGAGTAGACAGTGTAAGGGCCCATAGTCAAATACATAGTGGAATTCCAGTTTCCGACGTTTATTTATTCCGGTTTCGGAAACTCGATAAGCGCTCTTCGGTAGCATGATAGTAACCTTTTTGTGAATATTTCTATAATATACTATAATATAATATACTAATCTTTTCAGCTTGGTTCCCTTACTGGTTTATCCTTTTATCTCCAATTCTCTATCGTCTTACTGCTAAGTTTTAATCGCTTTACCTGTGTACTAGGCCTTCGATGGACTAGTATATCACATACATTGGTGGGTTTTTAGAAGATTAATTAAAAATGATTGTACTTGTCTGTTTGTTGATATCTTTATTTATTTCTTAAGTAATATAAGATACACATTTTATATTTCAGTTTTGGAAGAGAGCAACCCCGTGGTTCCTTGTGGGTATACTGGTTTTGTCTATTCTACTGGTTGCATTCAACTTTAATACTAATGTTTATTTTGGTGAATTTCATGGACAAATTAAATTATTAAAGGTAAAAAAGCAATGAAAACAAATATTATAGTTGTTTTAAACCTTTTAGCAACAAACTATTAAGAACTTTATATTGGTCATATTATACATTTTGACGAAAAGGCTCCCAAACCGCTCCTTTTCTCGATGTTTTATTTAATACCGCTGCTGCGCCGGAACCTAGTTCTAACTAAATACGGAATATATAAATTGTTCAAAATCTCTTTAAAAGTAAAATAATAGTAATTACAGACAAATGTACAAGAGATATTCCTTGCCAATCTATATTTTGCTGGTACTACAGTATTACTTAATCTTATTTTAAATAGTACATCTTTATTCTTTATTTGTAATACCTCACACAACAAATCTGTAGAAAGGACCATTGTCATCTATACTTTGAGCAATTTTGCAGTTGCCCTGATAACTACTATGTTTTTGGTAAGTTCTTAATTTGTAGATATAGTTTCAAACTTTTTATTTTGAATCAAGTTATGAACAAAAAGTTGTGTTTGTCATTAGGTGTAAACTCTATTACTAATCTTGACGCTTATATATTATATTTACTTTCAGTGTGTATCCTATTATAATCAATTAAATCCAAATGATTCGATTTCACTTCTTCTCAGTTGGATACTTCCCGTTCTTTCGGATATAATTACTCTAATCGACCCTATTTTAATTATATTATTTAGCAGACAGTTAGTATTATATTATAACATATATTAATAATACTAATTTAGCGTTCGCAAACAACTAGTAAAGTTTATGTTTCCGAACAGGGTTACACCTATAGTTCTACCTATGGTCTCGTCATCATAGTAGATATCTCAGCACGAAGCTCTGCTTACTGTAGCAAGAAATAGATACTGGAGCGAGGAGTTGTTGTGAAAAAATATATACACTTCTTTAAAATTAATTTAAATCAAAACTTTGCTCAAAAAAGATTGGTTAGTATCGATTATCGTGTCGGCCTATCTAACTGAATTAAACATAATAAAACAAATAAATATTTAATAGAACATGTATTTTATCACAATTTCTTGTTAAATAATAATGATAATATGATAATAAGCTTTGTACAGAAAACAACAATATTAATAATGAACTATGTATATGCTTGAGAGTTGTTTTATATGAAAGGGGGTTATATAGTTTGTGAATTTGATCGAACTCATAAATGGGAATGGGGGACAGCTCAGACGGCCTAAAAATTGTGCAAATTAGCCGGTTCGGTACGTTTTTCAAGTAAAAAGGGACTCATTTAAAGTAATTTAGGCCTTCTCACCCAAGTTAAGCTTGCTTAGCAGGCTTCTATGGTACAATTAGATTATATAAACTGGTTATTTGAGAATGAATTGTTTAACTTTTTGTACAAAATTACTTCTGGACAAACCTTGCCAATCACATAACCAAAAAAAGATCGATTGATTGGGCCGAAAATATCCGTTCTTTACTGATCCCTAGACTTGATCAACCCGGCCCTATTTCAGTGGGACCGAACAAAAAGAGTGTTTTCCGTATTGGGCCGAGTGAATCTAAGGTTCTGTAAATGAACTGAAGGAAGCAAGCAAGTAATTCAATAGATTATATTCAGAAATGAGTAAATAAGTTAGAATAATAGAAAAGAGATCAATGATATTGTTTTTAAAACTTCTTGGCTAAATACCCGTTAAATAGATATCGCATTTATTACTTAACATTACTACTGATATTGATTGTTATATGAGGAGAAAACTGTTATTATGGGTGAAGTTAGACCGAAGTATCGTTAATAGTACCGGTGTTTACTGCCGTTCATTTTGAGTAGAACCAAACTTCTAATCCTGAATATTCCGTTAAGTTTTGCTTGTTTTAGAACGTTGTCAATTGCAAAACACTGGTAATATTTAACAACACTTTGACCCATTTTTAAGAAAATGAGAAATCCTCAAATTATGGCATTATTGGTTCGGAGTAGGGACTGTTGTTTGGACTGGATGGCGGCTGGCTCCTGAAAATTAAACAATGTATTTTAATCAATAAATCAATACAATGTCAGATTCAGTTTAAAATCATTCAATTCAATGGTTTAGAACACGATGCGGTGACTTAGATGCGCAGGTTGACTAGAAGCATGCTACCGTAATACAGTAAGACACATGCCCACACATTCGGAAACGGTCTCGCAAAGAACTGACGCACAACACAGCATAAATAAGCGGGTACCGTATACCTTTAGAATTCGGACGATCCCTCTTCCCACAAAACATCACTAAAAGTGCCCGTGAATGCAAAATAAGTAGTGAGAAATTAAGTTAAAAACTAATAGAAGATTAAAAATTATAAGAAATGTGCTCTGTAACAGGTAAAGTGCTTGAAGCAATTAGATTTGATGAAGCAAATTACTGAATAAGGAGTTTGTTTCTGTTTTAAAACAGATAACTCATCAGGATTAAGGTGCTCAAGCGATGCGGATAAGGTAAGCGTACACCCTTATACCGAAAAAAGGAATACCAGTTTACTGGTAAATTATGAGATCTGGTCTACCGGTTAACCGTTTTACCGTTACTTTTTGAGTATTCATTTACCAGTATACCGTTTAATCGATTTTTCTTCAAAAACCGCACGGAAAGGTATGTTAACTGTAGCAGTTTATAAAAATAATTTCGAGACCTTATTATTTCTGAGAAAGCCTTATAAATCTCATAGTATTTAAGGTACTTTCATACAGCCCTGTGAACTATAAATAATAAAAAAACAATAGTTTTATATATATTAAATACAGTCTTAATCATAAATCTACCTTGCATGTTGCGAATTGACAATACTATAATGATTCCGCACAGCCCGCTGTAAAACATCTATTTGGGCTCGCATCTCTTCTTGAGCGGAGATTAGTTTCTGCATTGAACTGTGCATTTCGATTACAAGCTGAAATATACAGAATATAGTTTAATTTAAGAGAAATAATGGAGTGTTGCTTGCTTATTTGTGGGTAGTTCGTCGTATATTTTCTGTGTATATAGATTCCTTTTTAACACTCATCTGTTGGCGTAAAGAATTCGAAGAAATCTTGACTTTGGTTAATAATAAAATCAAAACCAAGATAGAATATAATATACTCAAAAAGGTGTCGTCTTTATGTACATTACTGATTGAGTTTCTACTTCTGTAAGTACATGCTACTGTCCCAATGAATAGAGGCTTTGTCTCCTACAGGAGTGGCAATAGACTGGCAATAGACTGGCTCGTAATCAAACATTCTCGCCACCCGGTCAGGTCTTTACCGACTTTCAAAACACCCCCTCCCCCTTTGTTTCTTTTTTAATCTAGAGGTATATGACTTCAATTCCTTAAACTTCACTTACCCTGTTAACCTGTTGACTGTTGGCCGAGTTATTCTCGCTAAAAACGCGAATTTCATTCTTTATTCCTCGAAATCTGAAAATAAACTAGAATTTTCCTTTGCTCTTTTTTCTTACTCATGTATAGCCTTTAGAAACTTTCGTTGGTATTTCCTTAGTCTTCCATCACAAGAAACACCGCCTTGTAGACACTTATGAATACGCCAAGTTTGCTGTAGAACCTACAAATATCAATGAATTATTTTATAAATAAAGCAGAGATTGTAAAAGTTTAGAGAAACATTGATTTCCATTTTAGAATTTATAATCAGCGCCGAAAGTAATAACAGATTGTCACTTGCGTATTTATAGGATTTTTAACACCGCGCCTGCATGCAAATTGCACGCGCGTACTTGCAAAGTACAATATTGAACGGAGAGTAGCCGCCAGATGCTGGCTCGGTGCTCCCAAAAGGGCTAAGACGAGCATTGAATTCTTTATTCCTCTTGGCGCTGACTATATATATATATAACGTGTTTCCTTGTAAACTCAAGGAAGATTATGAAATGACCCGCCCAAATGAGTAACTGTTGAATGAACTGGTACTCTTATCTGACAGGCTCGACCAATCTTTGAGTTTAAATGTCATTTATTTGATATATCTCTTTTAGAAAAGATAATTACAAAAGTATTAACTGTATTACAGTTCTCTTCTCTTTATTTCTAGTTATCACTATTCTAACCTTTGCAGCTGCATGCTTATGTTCTCTTGTTAATTTACTGTCATGCATAAAATTGTTAACATTTCTCTGTCCTTGAGAAAGAAGAATATTACGAGAAATAACAGCGATTAGAATCGACGAGATGATTGCGCCCTAAAATAAAAACATTTGTTTTAATAAACAACGGTTTATCTGGTCATTCTAATTCAAGAATAACAATGGATTGTCACATAGGTATTTAGAGGATTTTGTATACCACAATTCCCGTAAATACTAGCACGTTGTTGGGGATAAGGGCTCAAACACCGATGGCTTAGCACTCCATTATTATTCTTAACTCGGACTATAACTATCAATAGTATAAGCAAACTTCACCCCAATTCGTTCGAAAACCACGAAAACAAAAAATTTTAACAATAAGTTTATTTAGGGTCTTGCATGGTCCAGTTTAAGACTGTCTATTTTTATGAACCAGTTAAGTGATTGTAACTATTTTATAATCTAATGCAATTAGGATTGTTTTCCACAGAGTCCACTAAGCTTTGTCCGGGTACCCCGTTACGAAGTAGTGAAGATATAGCACAATTATTGTAGTTAACGCAAACAGTTATTCATATTCTACTAATTTCATTTATATACCTATGATTAGTCCCTTATTTACTACTTTTCTTTTCACTAACCACAACTCCGACAAAAATCGCAATAATTCTTCCGAAATGTGTTTGTGGAACGATGTCTCCATAACCATTTAACATAAAAGTTATGGCTGAAAAGTAAAAGTTAAAATATGGTTTGTAGTATAGTCTGTATCAAAGGTTCTTTTTAGTGTTTTTCTTCGTTCTATTACGATGAAATGAGTATTTCTAACCAGCAAATTCAAACAAAATGTAAGCGGGTCAGAATTATCTAACATGGTTTCCGAGATAGTTTAGCTACCTAAGACCTCAAACTCTAGGTCCAAAACAGCAACTCTTCATTATTCCCTTATAAATTTCAATTGTTCCCTTCTGAGACGGGAGTATTTCTTGCAAGACAGACTAAGTGCCTGCTAATTGCAGGCAAATTATGTTGTTGTTATTTGAGTTAGAAAGAAGCAGGAAATAAGTAGTTTTATATTTTTTTGTTTATGTTGAAATAAGTCAGTATAGTCTAGTGTAAAGTACCTATTAATGGGATATTTATTAAAAAACCATGTCTGGCTGCCCTTAAAGGGACATAGGGGGACTATTTTGAACTTAGTCTCAGATTGTAGAGAATTGTTTTCTGATCTAGATGGTAATTTTTAAGAAAAATTCATTCATAGGTTAACGAGTTACAAATAAATATATATTTTATTTTACATTCAAAATTCAGTTTGGCTATAGCCAAACGCGATTGCCACGTTACGAACGGTCGCTGCTAAACATCATACGGCGCATAACTCGCTTCAGGATAAACATTTTTCAACTTTAAAAA
>JAQGAV010001513.1:0-20440 GCA_034691345.1 Phasmarhabditis papillosa
GCAGGAGTCTTAGTACAATCTGGCATCACAGAAGTGGCGGGAACCGCCTTCCGAACCATCATCACATTCACTTTGCGAATCTTGGTTGCAGGGTTCTTGAAATGCTTCTCAGGATCGAGCATCGTCGGAGAGGCCTGAAAGTTTGCAATGAAGTCTGTAGTCAGAAGATAATTTTCATATTTTTGTGATTAAGCTAACTTCGCTAACCCTGTTTTACAAAAATACCCTTAAAAACTGCATAGATGTTTCTTTATTATGTGTTAATCTGTTTCCAACAGTTTCTTCGAGATATCCTAACTATCCTAGACATTTTCCGTAAAATGGAATATAGAACAATTGTCGTTTTACATAAATGTTTTCTTGTTATTTCTTGTTTTTTGATATAAATTATTCTTTAATAAGGACCTATCAGTCAAAACAGGAAATTATATTCATTCAATAAAATCATTGCGAGAAGTTATTGAAATATTAGAATTTCATTTTTACTGGACCTTTCCTCACTAAAAAACATTCGAGTATTTGGCTTGTAATTAAATTAGTGCTTATTGTGTATCATCATTTCGTCGGACTCTTTCAATCAGCCAGTTTTACTGACAATGAGAAGCATCTCCACTCTCCACGATTGCCTAAATATTCAAATATAAAGTATCAATAAAATCTAACAGCATACACGGCCTCATTACTTTTGAATTCGACTATAAGAGAAGATAGCGTTATGCATTACAGTGCAAACAAAATATAAACAGAATAGGCTATTGGCTGTTAGCTTATCAGCACAAATGTACAAATCGATTGTTGTTCAAGGTTATTTCTTATTGCCGAAAATAAGAGAATTTTCTTCTTTAATTATAGAGAGTGAAAGAAACAATATCTGGTAGCTGTTTCTAGATTCTTAATTTACTATTTAAACATTGCCCAATTTATCTTCAGTACAATTTTTGATAACAGTATCAGTACTTTCCCAATTTTATGTAATGTTTTCTCTTCATCTTCATCTTCAAAATTGATTTCTTGAATAATTTTAAGACAAAGCAATTAAACTTTGCTTGTTTGTATTTGTTATTTGTATATTTATTAACTAAAATATACAAATACAAATGTAAACTAAATTAAATTTGTTATTTGATAAACTGAAGTATATTTGGAATGCTGGGCTTGGAGCTTTTATCTGGATAACCGAGTTTTTACCTTTAGAACGAATTTGTGCTCAACGGATTCAATGGAGCCAATGCCGCAGGAATATACACCTAGCAAGAAAACCCAACTGGTAAGCGAGAATGACAAGCAAGAGTTATTTCAAAGTTTGATTCTGCTATCAATAGTATTTTAGAAAGATTTTATGGAAAAGAATCCAACATTTGATGGGCGTGGAACTATAATAGCAATAGTAGACACGGGAGTAGATCTCTCACTGAATGGATTACAGGTTGGCTTATATAACAAGCGTAGATTCATAGGGAATAATAATATTTATACAGAGAGACCGGAGGAGGCCACGCCCCTTTTGCGGCGCTCATTGTAAGGTTAATTTTGGCACGCAACAATACATTAGCCCAAGAAAAGTGGTCAGTTTTGAAATGCTCATAGCTCAGGAGCCGAGTAAGATTATTGCAATAATTATTATAAATTTCGATAGCTAAAGATTTCAAGTTTCTTGCTATATGCTTTAAATAAAACATTTTTCAAATTGAAGTGTGGTTATGCCAATCATAGGGAAATAATAATAATCTCTATCATTTCTTTCATGATTAATTCATAGATAACAAGCACTGGTCTGCGTAAAATCGTAGATTGCATCGACTGCACTGGTGCCAATGATGTGGATACAAGTACTACGAGAGAAATGGATAAAAATGGTTTTATTGAAGGTGTCACAGGAAGAAAACTGAAGGTGGGTCAGGTTGTCTAGTGTTAAAACAGTTTTTAAAAGTGTCTTTAAAATTTCTTAGCTAAGACGGCTCCTTTCTAACATTCAGTCTTCGGGTGCACGAAACATGGGATAAATAAGCTGTTGGTTTCCCAAGCCTTCTGCAGCTACGGGGAGACGAACCCACAGCCTCAGATCCTCACGGATTCAGTGACCGCTGCTCTAACCACTCGGCCAAAGCACCCGCTCTTGCAATTGGTTGTCCAGCAATTTAGTAGAAGTATTAGTCATTATCATGTATTCATTCGAAAACATTAGTACAAGTTTTATTTTGCAATAAATAGTTCATTCGATTTTATCATGAAAAAAGTGAAGAACTAAAAATTAGCAACTAAGAAGCTTATTTTTTTTTATTTTTTTTTTCGATTTTTCTTGTGATATCTAGGAATATTTTGTGCAATGTTATGGTCGCAGGTAGCGCGATAGGTCTCAGAGTGGCTCATGGCGCTAACTTGGCGGTTGAGTTTGCGGTGAGGTAGGCTAATTGTATGGCGCCAGGTCATAATCAGGCTCACTTGTGGCCAAAAGCTGGCTAAACGAGAGGCTAATATCGGGCTAGGCGGTATTTTGGCTATACAGGGGCGAATATGTGAGCTCAAAGTTGGCTGTGGCGGTACAGAAGTATAGTGTGGCTGAAAACGGGCCAAAAATATTTCCGGATGTTTAATTGCTACAATACTTAAGATACCCACAAGCTGGGTAAATCCCTCGAACATCTACCACGTTGGTATGAAGCCAATAATGGAGTTCTATGGTGGCAAGGAGGCAAAGGATATTCAGGCGAGTAATAAACTATGTTTTGTTTTTATTTGGTGTGTTATAGGTCAAACTCAAACAGGAATTGGCAGTAGAGCAAAAGAAAGCATTGGAGGAAGTGCGGACCAGCTCCGACAGGGATTCAGAAAGTTCAGAAAATGAAAAACAGTCCCAGGTAATATTAAAAGCACTTTGAAATACTAAAACCAGATGCAAAGTTCAGCCGCTTCTTCTGAAAAAAAAGCCCCTTATTTTTTATATCTGAAAAACGAAAACAGTTTCAGGAGAAAATATGGAAACTGGAGAACGAAAAGCAGTTTCAAAGTTTTCTGGGTTCTTCTTGGCAAAACCATGGCCCAGTTAGCGACTGTATTCTCTGGCACAACGGAAAAGATTGGCAGTGAGTAAGAAATAGTGATATGAAAAACTTCTAGAGTTAACCCATTGAACATTTAAAAGTTTTCTATCAAGAAAGCAACAAATAGTCTTAAAAAAATCAGCTGTACCAATGTTTTGGATTTTCTGATGCTTCAGCTTATTACTTCTACCATACCGTTCTTAAATGTGGTAGTCTCTTTATTACTCTCAGGGCTCCGCAAAACCCTTCAGGGCTGCCAAAGTGCATCACGGTCGGTCGGCCGAGCTGACCTTTGATTTCAACAGAGAATTTTTGATACATTATATATATGTTTATTACACTGAACTGTTGGCTTTGAATTAAAAAGGTATATATTTATATGTTAATATTTTGTAAATTTATGCCCGTAAAAGTACTTGTTTGAATTTCCCGCCCAGATTCACGGCAGGCAGCGGGCGACTTTTCAAACTTATCCGGCCTGCTGTACGGAGCCCTGGTTATTATTAGTCAGTATTTCTTAATAAGATGTTGCGATTTTAACCGAATAATCCTAAGTTTCAAATACCCGATTCCGGTACAAAACGAATATCTAGCGTTTGGATAAACAACCGGTTGCAAGCTCCAACCCAGGGCTGGCAAAAGTGAGGGCCGGCCAGGGCCGTTCTTTTGTGAAAAGAGGGCCTTTCCAAACCGATCAATAATGCTCCCAGTTTTTGAAATTTTTTTTTCGGAAAATTGGAAATTTTGTTTTAAAAAAATTGGAACCTCGCAGTAGTGGGGCCTAGAGGGCCGACCCGGGCCTAGAAGTTCTGATAAGAGCCCTATTACCATTCTCGACTGATTAATTTTAGGGCATGTCTTGACACTTCTTTTTGTGGTGATTTAGAAATCTGTAAAGTCATGTATTCCTTCAGGCTTTTTGGAGAATATGATAAGTTTGAACTTCACGGTAGGTACCTATTAAAAATCACTTTGTAGACATATAACGTCTTTTTTGTACAATTCCTCTTTTCTCCAGATCATAGTAATGAATCATAATTACGCCATTGGTGGGCTTCTACCAGTTGTTTTTATAAAAACCTACCGGTATATATTATGAACAAACAGGTCAACTATATTACTAGTGAACTGAATAAATGTATTGTTCTATATCATATGTAGCATGGATCTTCTGTTTCAGCCTATATGCTTCTGGTTTATTGAGAACATTAACCATGCTAATATTGTGCTGTTTCTGCTAATTTGAAACCCTTCATAGCATTAATATAGTCAGATTCAAAAGTAATGAGGCCGTGTACGCTGCGTAGTTCGTTATTTTTAACACTACGCCTGTTGGCTTTCTACGCGCGCGATATCAGCAGATTCTAAACTTACTTGCGCTCTGCCTTACTCATACAAAATATTACAACACTCCTGTTTATTAACACGGCAGTATTACTTTTGAATCTGACTATATCTAGGTCATACCACTGTTTACACATTTCGAATATCAAATGACGGCAATTGGTTGGAAATTGTAATTGTTAACAGTGCTTACGGCTCACATGGTACTTCTATGGCCTCTATTGCCGCTGCATATTACCCAACGCAACCTTGGAAAAACGGCTGCGCACCTGGAGCTCAGGTATTTTTATCAGATCCGGAACTATTTTTGTATTTATGGTACTTTAGAATATATATCCTAGACGCAAACTAGGCATTTACAAAAACGAAATATTCTAATATATTATGTATTGTGTGTAATATTCTAATATATAAGAATTCAGAAAATCTCTTATTTTAGTTGCTATCACTTCGTGTGCTGGATTCATCTAGGGCTTGCTTGAACAAGGCTTTGACCAAAGCCCTACAATATTGTGTACAATATGAGGTTCAAGTTCTCAATTATTCATTTGGTTCAAAACAAGAAGAACCAAACGCAGGGCAAGTTAAATGCATGCCCAGCATACTTTTTAATTGTTTGCGTAAACTTTCTCATACGTAAAATATTCATTGATCATTGACTATGCATTGGATTCGAGGTTGATGTTTCGAATCCGCCCCGAAGAAAGAATTCTTGCAAACTTCTGATCCCCCGCCTCCGCTCCCCAGGTGCTGTGCAACCTGCGGAGCGGAGGCGGAGTCCTGGCTCCTTTTTATAAAACAATCATGGCACTAACGAATTTCACTTTAATAATTATTTTCAGGCCCCGCTCATTAGAAATTGAGAACTTTGTTAATAAAACTAATGTGTTGTTTATTTCCTCCGCTGGTAATCTTGGTCCTTCTCTGAATTCCAGTCACGTTGAACGAAGAGCCACCGGACATATTCTTGGTAGTTCAACTTACATTTCGTAAAACTAATGCAATTTCAGCCGTGGCTCCCCATATGAGTGGAGATGCAACCAAAACCTACTACAACCTTAATCAGCCTCAAAATGATAACATTTCTGTTTTTGGTTCACGTGGACCGTGGTGAGTAGAAACCTGAGCACACTAACAAATTGTGTTTGTAGATCTACAGTTTTTGAAATGTAATCGAGAATAACAAATACAAATAAATACATTATTTTTTCGTAATATTCTCAATGGTGCCTATAGTTCACACACACACTTGCTACTGCCGAAATATACAAATCTCAATAGTTTAGTGTCGACGGAAGTCTTGGAATATCGTTCTGTGCTCCCAGTGATTCTTTTAGAGAAAATGCAGGTGCAGACAAAGCTGCAATAGGGGCAGGAGCTAGTTCGGCATGTGCTTATGCAAGTGGAGCTATATGTAAGAGCAATAATTATAAATAAATATATATATATATATATATTGAAAATAACTATTTCTTTAAGCCTGTATTATATCTGGTTTGCTTGCGTTGAAACTCTCATGGACCAGGTATCAGATCCAATTAGCAATTGAAAACACTGCCAAGAAAATTGATAGCTTGGAGAAATTAGCACAAGGAAACGGAATGATACAGGTTAGTTAATATGATAAGGTATTTAGGGGCGGATTGGCCCAGTTGATATTGACGATTTCTTTGCCGGATCCGCCCCGAAGAAAGAATTCTTGCAAAGTTCTGATCTGCCGCCGCCTCCGCTCCCCAGCGTAAAATATAAATAATTAATCTTTACTGGAAATTTTAGCGATAAACTACATAACAAACATTGATGCGGAAATAAGAAAAAGTATTTAGATATTGGATGCTTTTGAATACTTCAAAACTAATCAATCCAACATCTCAAAACATTTGGAGTATTTTCGACTGAATCTTAGAGGAAGCCAAAATGCGGGTAAGTAAACAAATATTTGTAATGTAAACTTTAGTTAAAAGAAATTATAAGAACTAGGAACCAAAATATATTTAAATCAACAATTTATTTCTTAACTAATATATTACATTAATTACTTATATAGGTTTGTTGATAAGAAACACCTTCAATTCAAACGACTACGAAAGTTACAGTGTGGATGTTACACCAGTTGTCAAAGACAGTATAGGTAAAAAACAATAATATTATTCAGATTTCATTTTTTTGTTTTCCAAAGTATTTTTTTCTATTTAAGATAAATCAATTCATTTTGAAAAGCATATTCATTTGACTTGTAAATCTACATGGGTGCGCATAAAAGATTCTGAACTGTTTCTGACTGGCGTTGAATGCAACTTCTTCAATATTGAAATATGTACCGAATATCTTCAACGTAACCATGTTTACTACACTGAGGTAAGCAGTTTAGCGAAGTTAATAAAATAGTGGCATTATTTTTGCCAGACGTTTCTTACAAAAAATCGGCCAGGGCGAATTCTAAAATACTGGTGGACCGGACCGGGCTGAGGAGAAAACTTGTCGTTAAAGGAGAAATAGCCGTGTATTTTCAATGTATTTTTATCTATATATAAATTAGGCATCAAACATAAGCAAATCTAGAGAAATTTCGAGAGTAAAGACTCCCTTAGCTAGGCCCGGCACGTTGATAATTCTGGTGTACCATTAATAAACCCTTACGCAACTTGCCTCCATCGTCTTAGTCTCAGTGTTTTGCCTTTCTACCTAGTTTTGTTAGAAAAATGAACACTAAATTTCAGATCATTGGTTTAGATGCTCGCAATTTTTCTATAGGAGCTATGTTTCGCTTTCCTATATCTGTAATATTACCCGATCATCCCAATCAACAAGCAGTTTATTCATATAAATTGGAATCAACTCCGACAGTCCCTAATCGTGTTTTTCTATCTTCACCGCAGCACTGCAATATTATTGGTAAGATGTTGGGAATAGTTTTTTCCAGAGCTGTTAATCTTGCCTGGCCTGACCAAAAAGCGCCAGGCCTGGCCTGGCATGTGAAAAACCTGGAAAATATGAGGCCAGGCCAGGCCAACAGCTCTGGTTTTTTCCAATGGCCAAACTGTCTTTAGACCTGGAGTGGGAATTTTAACGGAAATTTTGAAAGTCGGCCCTTCTAAATACAATTTTCAGCAAATTTCAAAATTAGGAGCGGCGGTAAAAGTCTCCAAAACAGGCGCAGCAGATTAAAAGATTGAAGATTCTGTTTTAGTAATGAGTTAGATGTAGACATCAATGCAACAAATCAAAACATGACGCAAATCCCGTGTATAAGGAAAATACACCGCTCAAACCAGTAGGGCCTAGGCAGACTGGCGGATGGCCGGCCATAAATCTGTTGTAATCGAGCCAAAATAATTAATCTGCGTGTTTTAAAACTTTTTAGTTGGAATAAAGGTACACATGAGTGTTGGGTGCCTAGATCATACCCTCCCCTATAAGTTTCCAAAGAAAAATGCTAAAAAAATTATAAAAGAAAAAACTCCAAAAATTGAAGTTGAAAAAATATCTATGATTTAGTCCATTTATAGCCGGTCCATTCCCAGCCGTGCTTTAGACCATTTTATTGTAAGTGTTAGTAACTCTATATTGTAATTATTATAGAGGTCTCGCTGATGCCTGAAACAATATTGCCAGACAACTACAGCTTAACAGTGGCTTACTTAGAAGATAAAGTTGATGCTAGGAATACCAAGAAAGAAGTAGTCAGTAGAACTCATTTAATAATTTATTATTCAATTTCTATTTATTACAATTGACAAAAATAGTTTCTAACTAAGACGCAAACAAAAAGTGAAGGGAATGGGAGAACTAATTCATTCAAAGGGACAATAAAAATTTCTGCGACAAAGTTTCAGATAGAATACATTGTTGCACAATAAAGTTCTGTACAAACGGATAAGTGTTGGATGTGATAATCCCAAAAGACAGAGTAACTTTTCGGAAAATATGCCTTGTGCGGGACGAGTGCTCTAACCAATGCCTTGGTTGGATGTGATAATCCCAAAAGACAGAGTAACTTTTCGGAAAATATGCCTTGGGCGGGACTCGAACCCGCGAGTTTTTTTCGTTTACCCGGACGAGTGATCTAACCAATGTGTTTAAACCTCCTCTCATGCTTAATGACTAACTATATATTTTACCCTAAGTATATCAAGCGTCCCTTTACTATAGTGCATTACATATAACATACACATCACATACAATAAGTTATTATCCTAATAGCATGATCCTCCCTTGCTCTAGCTCAGTTGCATCGACTTGCCTTGCATCGACTTGCCCCACAAGAAAGAACTCAGAAAGTTGTGAAAAGTGTGATGTTAAGTTTTGACGTTTCCTGCGGGATCCTCCGGCCAAAACAATGAAAACAAGCTACCAGAGGCTTGGTCGGTGTTGGGTTATTATGAACTTAGAACCTAGCAGTTCTAACTTAAGTAATTTGTTTTAGAGAATTAAACTCGATAAGTCCGTGTACAGGCAGACATTTCAAATTAAATCTGGCAAAGTTATTGAAGTATGCCTTACTCGCTATCCTTCTGACGTTGTACAACCAGTTAATATAAATGCTAAGCTCTCATTTTATGGTGTATCTCTGCCGGATCTATTAGTAATGGTAAGATAATGCCTAGTAGAGAAGATATTTCTTATCATTCCTTCTGTCAAGTATATATTATAAGGAGAAGAGCTCTTCGACTTATAAATGCCTTTTCATTTTAATGCACGGTTTTTTTGATATATTGGTTCGGTCAATTAAGTGGGGGATTACATTTTTCTACTTATACTAATTGCAGAAAAACGCATGCCTCTGGTCCACCGGATACCTGCAATTTTACAGCGGATACGTGTAACCCTAGCAGGTATTTGCAGGTATCCACTGGGAAGCTGCAGGTATCTAGCGGATACCGGACAGATAGGATAGTTACCTCTCGTATTTGTAGGTATCCGGTCGACCAGAGGCCTTACTATAAAATCATTTAGGATCACAACTCGGGATCGTTTCCAGTAACATTTGTAAACTCAGAGTACCGTCAACTCGAAATAAGTCCAGAAATTGTATTCAAGTAAGTTTATTTTGGTTTCGGTCTTCTGGACAATCTAAGAATATTTATTTCAATAGGGTGTAAGCCACGTCACAAGGTGTCCCGCTCGAGCAAACGCTGTTTTATAGTGTTATGAACAGAGTGCACCCTTTTTATGTTTACATTTTGCAACACATTTTTAATAGAAACCACCCAACATGTTTGTTACGACCCCCTCCTACTGTTTAGGGTTAAAAAAATGACCATACATAAATCGAACCTTACAACTGCTTTATAATTTTATAATATGGAATGAATTAACATATTTTTGTCAAATTTTTTAGAAAAAACTGACCCTTCCCCTTATTTTTTGTCAGGTGACACTAAGTGCCGAGGCCTGAATCTGGCCTAGTCCCGTTTACCTAATGTCACATTGTCTAAATAGGTCTGTTCGCACACCTCTGAGCCCAATTTTGACCAAATTCTATAATTATGGTGAGAATGATGTTAACATGAATGGCCAAGTGTATCAATATCTTCAACTGAGTTACGAATTTACAAGTGAGCAAAATTTTAACCTATCATTGAATAATAATTCATTGATATAGTCAGCACCAAGAGTAATAATGGAGTGTAAAGAATTCAACGTTCGTCTGAGCCCCTTTTGCGAGCACCGCGCCAGCATCTGGCGGATACTCGCCTTCCAATATTGCACTCTGCGAGTACGCGCGTGCAATTTGCCTGCAGGTGCGGTGTAAAAAAATCCTAAAAATACGCAAGTGACACTCCATTATTACTCTCGGCGCTGACTATACGAACATATATGAATATATTATATATTAATGGAAACAGATAATTAGCTGTTGAGCTTCCCTAAAATAATGAGTAGTATGTATTATATTTCCGTTTTAGTTTATCAAAGTTCTTTCTTTTCGATTCATATGCCTGGTTTTTATCGTTATTCGAATACGACCGGAATAAGTTTGCAAGTTTTTGACAGAAACAAACGCTATATTGACGATGCAACAGATGTAAGTGTACAAAACAAAACAGAGCAAAAATATCAAGACTATTGTAAATGTATGACAGAGACCAAAAACTTGTTTAAAAGTGTTAATTGATGAGGTCTCTAGAATATTGACCGATACATACTAGTAGAGACGTTATTGGTAGAAGTCGTACGAACACATACGTATATGTATCGTGTATAATACGTTTTTGAGAAAATATTTCGTTCAACTCTTTTCGTAGGGCTCTTTTCCTCAAATGACGAGAGATCACTTCAAATTAAAGAACGTATTGACTATTACTGTTACAGGGTTGTTACTACATCTCATCGGGAAAATATACATTACAGTTGCAAATCAGAGATACAAATTTGGAAATTCTCAAAAGTTTGGAAAAATTACCCGTTTGGTGAGTTTTATTTATGTATACTGGTGCGTTTTTCCATTTAATCATAAAACCAACTATTCATCAACAAAACTAGTTAATTGTGTGTTTTAGTATGGATAGCGCTCTCACGAAACATATAACTGTTCTTGCTCTCAAGAAAAGAACTATGCCTAAACTTGCAATTGGATCGGAAATGTACGGAAATCGAACAATTGGGCGGGGAAAGGAGGAAACTGTGTTTTTTGCCGGAATAGATAGAAAAGGGTAAGATTAAAAGTTTTAAAAACAATCTCTGAAAACATATTAATGAAAACAGATGGAAGCAGAGCTGGCAAAAGTGAGGGCCGATCCGGGTCGACCCGGGCCGTACTTTTGTGAAAAGAGGGCCGGCCCTCATTTTCGAAACCGATCAATAATGCTCCAAACTTTCTAAATTTCTGAATTTTTTTTTAATTGGAAATTTTGGTAAAACAATTCGGAATTTCGCAATAGTGGGCCTAGAGGGCCGGCCCGGGCTGCCCCGGGGCTGACCCGGGCCTAGAAGTTCAGATAATACGGCCGGTCCTTGCCACCCCTGGATAGAACACTCGGAATTTCAGACAATGGATCGAAAATTGGTTTGCACCGGCGGGCAGCTATCTCATGGGAAATATTCAACTAGCAAGAACAGAGGATGGTACTCCTCTGGTAAGTATTCTGCAAAACAATAACATTCCCAAAGACAACTCGACATTTTTACAACTAAAGGTTGAGTATAAACTTGCTGTATTAAGATTTTAAAAGAAGTATGCCGGATTTTTGTTGTTGTTTACTCATGAAGCACACTTTTATCATTTTTGAAAATAAACAGCTATTTGAAATTATAAAGTATTATTATGTGTTTAGTTCGAGAATGCAGTAAAGTATTACCTCTCTAACGACTGTTTCCACTCAAATTCATTGCCGGATGATAGGGATAAGAAAAATAATGAACAAAATGTTTCATTAGAAGGTACGAGTAAAACTACGGAATATGATTAGACTAATCAACTTTTATAACCCGCTGTACTAGACTGCGAGGGGCTACTCACAGAATAGACATAAGAATAATCCGCCCCGAAGAAAGAATTCTGGCATATTTCTGATCCGCCGCCTCCGCCCCACAAACTTTAAAGTTTTAAACAAGGAATACACGAATGCATGCAATGAAAGCTCGAAGAGTGCAGAATTCTGCGCACCTACTCTTAAGATGAGGCGTGGGTGGCCGGCTCCTCCAACTGTACTATATATGCTTCGTTTGACAAAGAGCTAAATATTATTCTATTATATTAGATTTGCATTATAGATTGTTTGAAACGCGAGGAATTCCGGTATCTTAGAGGCCTGGATTGCGAGCGATGGGCTAATCTATTTGGTAAACTGGAATTAAAATACCCCAACAGTATTGAGTTAATGATAATTAACATGGAGTTTATCTACAATAAAAAGGTATCAAATTTACAGCGAGACCCCTGTGAAGCAAATAACTTTAAGATTAATTTTTGACTTGAAATTTGAAATTGCTTGAAACTTAGGTTGGCTTCCAAGGTTTAAAAAAAATATCAGTTGAACGATAGGTCGGACCACTAATTCTAGGAACTTTCGAACCAAGAGCTACAATATTTTATGGATCTTTCAAAGAAGATAATGAAACTATTAGAAATGGCAACCGAAGAAACCTCAAAACGGTAATTTGTTTTTTTCTGAAGAAATAGCCAGTAACGACTAGAACAACACTAAAACTCTATGTTTTTGAATTTCAGATCGTTAGTCCTTAAAATGAGAGCCTTCCTGTTTGTTGACTATATGTTAGCAAAGAAGAAGTCGTTTGTACCAATTCTTTCTATGCCAAGAAGAACATTCAACAATATTCACAATCTTGACAATCTTGACAATCTTGACAATCTTGACAATCTTGACAATGAGGTAACTTTTACTATAAAACTTGGCTGGCTAATGTGATGTTACCGTATAAAGCATTTATATGTATAATTATTGATAAGCACATAATGTTTTATTATTTATATATCTTAATCCCTTGAACTTTAGAACTATGATTCAATAACTTTTACCGACGTTGATGAGGCATTTAATCAGTATAAAATTGAAGAGTTGAATACCCCAGAAGAAGTTAGTTTTCTATTTATAGCTATTAACCGCCGAATTTCTCAATTTGCGTCACTAAACAAAAACTCTGGTATCAATGTTGCGCATCTAATTTGATAAAAAAAACCACCGGTTGAAGTACCCATTTCTCGTTGATCATGCCCTTAAACTTATTTATGCATAAAAGCGCGTATCTATAACGCATTTCTCAGAAATTGAAGTTTATCAGAACTGCTTGCAGAACTGGCTGCTTGGATGTAAACACGCTGCCCTACACAATCACTGGGGCCGTGCACTTGGCTTCTTAGCTGAATGGGGGGCGTTTATACATAAAGAACAAGAAAATAGTATGAAAGAACAGGATATAGCCATTGCACAGGTGAATAGAATATTGTTATAGTCTGTAACAAGAAAAAGGCTGCAAGGTGCGGTGTTAAACGAGGGCTTTCGGAATTACGTATTTGTGTTCTATAAAATCAAATCGTCCCAAAAAGACCCCTTGATATTTTTCTAGTAACAAGCAAGAAATTGCGCTTCTAATCATACTAAGAACAATTTCTGAAAGCCTATATAACACCGCACCTTGCAGCCTTTTTCTTGTTACAGACTATATCATATCTGAGATGCTTATTACATGTAAAGTAGTAATACACGTCTTAGGCAAACTCTAGTACGTTTATAAGAGAATAAAACTGGAACCAATGGTTCACAAACTTGACGGTTTGCAGGAATTAAAATAAACAGGAAGTTTACTTTGAACGAACATAAAACACGATACATTGGAAAAAAAGGATTCTATAGTCAGATTCAAAGTAATGCCTTGTTAACGAGCAGGAGTGTTTGAATACTTTGTTTGAGTAAGGCAGTGCGAAGGCAATTCTGCAATCTGCTGATATCGCGGGCGTAGAATGCCAGCAGGCGCAGTGTTAGAAATAACGAAATACGCAGCACGGTCTCATTACTTTTGAATCTGACTATCAGTTATGAGTATCCACAAAATTTATACAATTGCTGCATGAGGTGAGGGCTCTTCTTATGTGATTCCATACAAGCAGAACATATCTAATAGGTTTCTTTCTTCCCTCAAATTCAAATATTCTTATTATGTAGAAATAATAGAAATAGTGGACAGTACCCTTAATATCAACTTAGTCTTTGTTCTTGTAATCTTAGATTACGTATCTATCACCCTCGATGTTTACAAATCCTAAAATAAAATAAAAAGTCTAAAAAGTAGAGAGGCGAACACTTTTTTAAAGTTATATAGTCAGATGCAAAAGTAATGAGGCCGTGGTAATAAGCAGGAGGGTTGCTATATTTCGTCTAAGTAAGGCAGAGCGAAAGTTTGTAATCTGGTTTGTAATCAGCATACACGGCCTCATTAATTTTGAATCTGACTATACCTAACTTATTGAAAATAACAAGACGCTGGTTCTATTTTTAGATTTTCGAACATCATGGTTGGATAAAGTTGGCTGGGATATTTCGTTCAATCGAAATGGTGGAAAATAGAGAAAAGTTTAGGCCTTTTCAGGGAAATCTAATTCCGAAATAAAATAGAAATGTTATTGTGCTTTATGAAGATGAATAAACAAATTATTCTATTATTTTTCGAACATTATTTGTTAACAAACGAATTTTCAAACTTGTTTCGATATGGATCTAAGGAATTTGTTTACTCTGGATACATAAAACGGTGTTTGGGGATTCTTGATGTTCCATAGATATTGACCTTGGTTAAATCATACAACTTTTAGTTAAACATTGTAAATATAATTTATGTTTAAGAAGATGCAACTTATGAAAACTCAGTTGGCGTTCAATTCTGACACTTAAGAAAACAGCATTATTATAAGCTTACCAAGCAGAATAGTCAACGCAAAACTATTTTGATAATAGAAAGTATTGAAAATGTACTTATTAACGATTTCAATAATATTTAAGATTGACTTTATCCTACAGTTAATGTTGACATTAAACTATTAGGCTTTAAACATTAGCAAAGTTTGCTTGAATTTTCCGTTCTCAAGTTATCCTCTTTAAATTCTCAAGTTTTACTTCTCCCGTATTGTATCTAGCTTTTGAGCTCTTGCAAGCGCGCCTGTTTACCAGATCTCATTCCAACAGACTTAGATAGTACTTGTTAATTGGAGAGCATAAGATATCTTTAACTCTATTTTACAATCGAATATTTCCAAATACAACATATGGTTTAAAAACAATAAACAATATTGATTCAAAATCAGCAGAAGCTTCTGAGCCGAAACATACCGATTTCCCCATTTCGTAATGGGGGAGGGGCTTATTTTAGAGAGATTTTGTTCCAGAGACATAGTTAGTTCCCACTCACCCTGTTCCCATTTTCCAATAAACAGTTTCTATATTAATGATTTCTGTAAATCTTTTGTCTGTACAAAGAGGTTTGGAGGCAAAGCCCTTTGCCCGATTATATTGTCGCATTTTTGCATTAAACTTATCAATAATGGAACTGCCAATATTTAGTTCTATCCTGTTTCTGTCTTCTTTATTTACTTTTAGTACTTTATCTTAGGTTCTATTGTCTTTGGTTCACTTTTACGGTTTGCGGCCATTTTGGATAACTTAATTTATATACAATTCCTCCAATTGGATTAGTTTTTCGCAATATCGGTTTATAGCAAATACAAATAATCTAGGTATTCATTTTATATATCAAATTCACGATATTTTTTGTACATTTATCTAGTTTTTACATTTAGTCAGTTATGGTTTCAAGCTCTGGTCAAACTCAGATGCAGGAGTACCTCCGTAGATTAGCGCAAGGGCTAAGCAGGCTAGACAGAATCTTCCAAATAAGAGAAATTCAAAGAAGTACATATTTTAACAGGTACATACAGGGTTCCGACTAGGGTTGGGTTTCGGTACGGTTTCTGGAACGATTTTTTCGGTCCACCGGTGAACCGACGGACCCAAATTTCTGGGTCGAAAACCCAAAATTCACGAGAAAAATTGTAATTGTCACTTTGTAATTATCTGAAACGCAACCGAAACAGCAGGTATGATCTACTTTGAAATGTTAATTCCAATGTTTCCACTGAAAGAACTCGCAAAGAAGTTCATAGAGTACCGTAAAACTGGTATAGGAGATGCTGCGGACTTTGGACAGCTAGCTGATGAAGAGGTATAGTCTACGGACAAATCTCATCTCATCTCATGTAGTTTAAAGGTCTATTTTTAATAAGGCCAGCGCACAATTATATCGGTTGCTTGTACATTTTCTTTCGATTTCCGCGCACCTTCTAAATTCTACTGTACACCTGTGCAAACGATTCATCCAGCGACTCTACGGTATTTATTTAGGGTTAGTGTATATTGTAAATGCAACTGTTCAGTAATCACATATATCCATTAACAAGAAGATACCAGACGCAATCAAGTTAGAATAATTACTTTAGACGTAAAACACTTTAAAAATATACTGGCTAATGTTGTGCCATAATTTCAACCCATTACCATGCACTTGGGATGGACTTCTTTACTTTGGGTTGGAAATAATTGAAAATTTTGTAGATTTAACAAAATAATTCAATTTCAGAAATATATAATAAGTTTGTTGACTGACAGAAATCCAGACACAAGAAAAACAAGCAAAAAGATTCTGAGGTTCAAGTACTTCCAAGGTAGACCAGAAATTTATTATTAACAATATCGCATGTTTAGAAGGTCAACCGGCAGCAGCAGTAGTGGAATAGGCCAATCAACTGGAAGAGTTGTGCAGAGTTTTGCATACTTTGGGTTATGTTGCATATATTTCTTGTATTACAACTTAGTCTTGCCTAACAGTTTATTGTGTTTCTTGGAGCTATTAGTTAGTTGATTCACCTCCACATCAATAAAGTTCACTGCCTTTCTGGATGCTATTGAATTTGATAGGAAAGTACTTTCTAAGACCACTGATTTGTTGATACCCTTATATTTTCGAATGTTCTAGAGTCAGAATCCTTAGGGTTCTTTGCTACTCTTTGTAAGTACGGATCATCGTTACTTGAGAAGCATTAGTAAATGTAACCATATCAACACTTCTCCACAACACATGACAATTTGATCTGCGTTATATGATTTTCCTAACTATAGATTCTAAAATACAACAAATATAAAAGTGGATTGAGTTTAGTATAATAAAGTTTCACAATGAAACCTTCAGGAGCAAACCGTTTAAACCGTGTTTTGTCAACAGGTATTTTGACTTTATTTCATTGTTCCACCGGAAACTTATGTTGTCACATTGATAATGTATAGCAGCCGAGTCAAGATAATTTACCAATTTGCAACAAATACAGACATAAATAAGTTAGATTAATGTGTTTCTTAACCTCGGTTGGCTCTTGCGCGGTTCTGTCAAATTTTGGGTTGACGGCGTAGATTTCTCTGTCTGCGGACATTGTGTTATCTACGGAGGTTTCTCTGTCTTCTTAGGTTTCTTTGGCGTCTGATATTTCTAAGGCGTCTTCCATTTCTCTGGCGTCTTAGGTTTCTAACACGACGGGCACGGTGGATACGAGCACGACGGGCGCGGAGAGCACGGGAACGTCTCTTGCCCTGGAATTGTAAATATAGTTGAACTGTTGAATCAGTAGGATAGGTGTGGAATAAACACTATAATTCGGATTTATCCAGAGTTTCTCTTACAAAATGGTAAAGACCACAAAAGTCCGAACGTGTTAGGTAAGACTAAAACTTATTTACGCTTGAAGTAACTTTGAAATGTTTTAAAACTTACAGTTCCTCTCTTAACGCGAGCAATCTCTTCGGTTTCTGGAGCAGCTTCAGATTCAATCTCGGCTACAGCCTTGTCCGAATCTGCTTGGAGGGTCTGTTCAACCTGAATGTTGCAGAGTACGTTTTGCTAAATCAGCTGTATTTACGAAATATCTGATTTAGCTTTTAGAAAAAAAAACAATCTCCCTTTAATAACTTTTTCCTTTCTGAGTTGAACTCCAAGGGAAGGGTCTAACTTACAGCATCGCTCTGTGCTTCAGTGAGAGTGTCAAGAAGGGCTTCTTCTTGTTTCTTTAGCTCAGCAATCTTGGTAACAACTTCCTTGGCCTCAGCGGTGAGCTAAATGAATTGACTCTAGGAGGATTTTAATATATTTAATGTTATATATTTATAATATCCTACTCTTACATAAAATCTTTAAATGAGTGTTAATTTTGTGAAAGAATGAAAGAATAAAAAACAGTTTGGTCCATGTTTCGCATGCTTCATTAATGAAGATGATTATAAGAGGAGAACTCTTAAACTATTGGTGTAGTTTCCTACTTCTTCAGCAAAAGCTGTTCCAACTGCGAGAAACGCTATGCAGACGAAGAGTTTCATCCTGAATATTATATATTAATGTTAAACTTTGCCGTCGAAACATTAAAATTATCTACAAACAAACATATGGGTTCTTTAACATTCATGCTTCAATTGTTAATAACAATGTTGAGAAATGACATTGTTTGAAACAGTGAGTTAACACCCATCTTTTGAGTTTTTTTACAAAATTTTGATAGGAAAACAATTAGATCGATAAGTTATTGTTTTTTAGGCTGTATTATCCGAATATAAATAGTTGAAATAAGTAAATAAAGCAAATGTTTTGCGATTGTATGCCTCTCAGGAGAAGATTGCAATTTATATACGTTTCGCATAGACCTTTTCAGTTTAATAACAGCTTGCAAATCGAAAGATTAGGCTGGCAAACTAGCTTTATGCGCCGTGCAAATCTTTGTAGCAGCCAAGTATCCACAACATCTATGGGGTCTCAATAAGATTTACACCAAAAAGTAGCCATATCTTCAGATATCTAGAGAAACAGTGGCTGCAGTTAAGTTTCACCTTGGTACACCACAATCAAATATTGGTTTTTCAAGATAATAGTCTGTTCTTGATTCGTATTTAGTATTCAAAAGGTTAGTTATAGCCGACGGAAGAATCTCATATAGTTAAAGGTCTATTTATTATAATTCGAGCGCACATATATATAGGTTACTTGTATATTTCCTTTTGATTTTCGCGCTCCTTCTAAATTCTACCGTACACCCCTGCAAACGATTCATCCGTCGACTATAGAGTGTGATAGAGTGTGTAGTCTGAAGAAAAACTTAACAAAATATCTCTGCTTTCATATTAATATTGGGTTACTGTCACATAAATCAGTGAATTTATTCGAACTTCTTAAGGAACAACTCCTTTCTCCTACCCTTTTTAATATGTTTGTCTGAACATTATTGCTATTCTTTGGTTTTAACATACATGCTCCTTAATCGTCTACGTCCAATCGCCGTTTTTGCCGTCGCAAAAAGTAATCATACCCCGACTCTATTTCGGTGTATCATCTAAATTATATAGTTCAATTTCCAAATGTTATTAACGTATGACAACCTATAAAAACTGTATTGATGGGTCAATAGTTGAGTCGTTCATATTTATTATTTAGAGAGTGCTTTAGCCTAGTGGTTAGAGTAGCGGTCTCTGAATCCGTGAGGATCTGTGGCTCTGGGTTCGACTCCCTGAAGCTGCAGAATGCTCGGAAAACCAGCAGCTTATTTATCCCATGTTTCGTGCCCCCCGCAGACTGAATGTTAGAAAGGAGCCGTATATGCTCTGAAGATTCCGGATTGAATGGCCGAAACCCTGCTCCGAAGAAATCTCTAGTTATTGCGTGATATGTGCGATTACGGGAAATAAATTACTTTTACATTACTAAATGAGGTCAGACTATTTCGGCCGAGAACAAATGAATAAAGCACTAATAATCTATAGCTTCTCTCGACTACATAGCGTAGTAACAATTATTTTGTTTCAGTATAGCCTGTATAGGTCAGCATTTCCATCAAGGTGTTACATATACTACATAAGTAAATCACCTAGCATTGGAATATGGCGGTTACTTTTGTACACATCGGTTTGCAGCTATTCCGTTCTAGTCAACTTACTGTGCTTATGTTAGCAGTTGCTGACAATGAGAAACCAAAGAGACACTGCAGTCAGACATAAATTTACATAATGAATGTTTCATCACTGATTGCATCCATAAGTTAAGATGCGGAATTTGTAAGCATAGCGGTATACTTTTTCAAGGTTTCTTACAGAGGAGTTCCTATCGAACAGTTGAACTTTCAAGTACTTCCCTTTGATAATTGTTTTCGATTTAACTGTAATGATGCAATGAGGGTCTGCTACTTACTGTATTGCTTAAAAATAGGCATACTACATCAGATCTAAGTACCATTATGTTGTCTCTATCGAATCCGTCCACCAAACTATATATTTGCGATTTCGAAGTTTAATTTCAATACTGTTGTTACAAAAGTGATATAACAGATCCATAACCAGATATTTTATTGTTGAAACCATATTTACAAACATAATAAATAATGAGAAGGTCTATACATAGCTTAACCGCGGTTGGCTCTTGCCCGGTTTTGTCTAATTTTGGTTTGACGGCGAAGATTTCTCTGTCTGCGGATATTGTGTTGTCTACGAAGGTTTCTCTGTCTGCGGACATTGTGT
>JAQGAV010001514.1:0-20439 GCA_034691345.1 Phasmarhabditis papillosa
CAGGTGCTGTGCAATGGAGTCCTGGCTCCATATGGTCCCTTCGTCTCACTTCATCCTCCAAATATCTGTGATCTCGTATTTCGTAAAATATCAATAAACAAACAATCTACACTCTGGGTACGCACCCACTTACAAATTTACATCATACGCCATATTATATATTGTTATTATTCATTTGTATTTATCTCAACATAACAATTCTGAATTCTTTCGCACACAAGAGGCTCAAACAACTCGAATATGGGTCACAAAATACTATATAATCAAATAGTACGGAAATCTCATAGACTATCAAACACCGAGCCCACTTAGTTGAAACACCATATTCTTGAATCATGGATATACGTTAATCGAGACATCCGTGCCCCCTTTGAAATATAGTAAAGTTGAGTTAATATTGCATTTGTCTCGTCTTATGTATTTCTTTTAGCTAATTAATTTATTGTTATTTTCTTTATTGATTGTAACCTAGACTTGACAATTAAGGGCGTACACCCGGGTAACGCCTACTACATTGTATATATGAGGCCACATTACTTAGAGTAGCTACACTAGCTCAACTTGGCCAATGTCACCGGGCATGCCCTTCTTCTAATAAACTTTCATGAATCAGACTCGTGTTATTCCATAAATAATGTATCAAATAAGGGGAAGCTTGTGTATATTACGCGCATTCTACGGAACAAAGAATATTTTAGGGGGTATCCTGAGGGTTCTCCTAACAATAACACTTTTTGAAAGCTTCCTGACACTTACAGTTTTCAAAATAAGCAGCAACAGTTTTTGAATCTGTAGGCACCCCAGAATGTATCCCCAATGTATCTGCATACCGCTCTACTGCCTCTTGATGCCTACGATAATTGCGCTAAAACGGTACTGAGCTCGAGATGAGCCAACAATTTATTACTATAAATTTCAAAAAAGCATGAACTATTGTTTCAAAAGTCTTACCCCATGATTTGCAATTAATACGCAAATGATGTTTCTTTAGAAAAGTGAGCGGTCGCAAAAAATTGCGCACAATACGAAGAGAGGCGAAAATGGACACCTGTTAGACTAACTGAGCAAGAACATTATCAAGTCGGGAGTGTCTCATAGAAAGATGGAGGCGGCGTCTGGTGGGGCCGGACTTATTTCGAAAGTTAGTTGGTCCCGCCCCAAAAAACGAGAAAATACACAGGAAACTGAGAGACCTAGGCATAACTAGATGATGTAATAGTCGGAACGATGTTGCCCCCACAAATGACTGACCATACTAGACCAAGAGGTCCCAGGTTTAGACAGCTTCTAGAAAGCTCTGTGCGAGGGGTATATTAACTAGGAATTCTTGGAAGAGAACCATTCGCTTTTTTTATATCTCCTTTCATATTTCTCGCTCTCTCCTACTTTGATTATGGTATCTTCTTTGTCATAATCAACAAGAAGGCCATTTAGACGTAGTCTCTTAATATTAATATGATTCCGTTTTCCGGAATTATTTTTTTGTCATTCTGGACACCCCGGATCCCGACCGACCTCGACTTCGCCCAAGTCGGTCGCGCCCGGAATTTTCGGACCCCTGCTAATAACCATCAAACTTGCTAAAGTTCTATATGCGGATTTTTAATATCTACAATTTGCTATCATTGCAAAACAAAGCAGAACCTTTAATATGAATGAATGATATGGCCAGACGGAATATAGTCGGATTCAAAACGAACAACGGAGTGTGGAAAATTAGTTACTAACCAAAAGCAATTGCGTACAAGCAGTTTTGGCTTGAAAATTATTTTCTACGTACCGTTATTCGTTTTGAATCCGACTATACGTGTAAATTACAGAATCTAAAAACGAAAACCCAGTACACCAAACAGTGATTTCAATTACTGAAGAGTTTTCGTTTTCTTTCAAAAATGAAACTATTGCTTTGCAACCCTTGTAGTGAAACATTCCTACCTACAGATTTATCTAATTTTTATAATCCTTGAATAATTTGCTTCTTACATTAAAAACTTGGTCACTGTTAACCAGTTTTTTTCAGAAATCAAACTTCCAATCGCTAAAATATGCAAATGAATGGGAATTCTCCCGGTTACAGGTATGTTATCAAACAGCTAATGATTCTTCTAACTATAATCGATATGCACTGTTGCATGAAGAAATACTCAATCAAAACTTTGTCATAACAAAATCATCTTTCTTGGATAACAACATGATATACCACAGAGCTGGTTACCGGGCCCGGCTTGAAATTTTGGAACTCAGGCCGGGCCGGGCGGCCGGATAACCACCTCAGGGCACAAAAGGCTTGAAACCGGCCCGGCGGGATAACCAGCTGTGATATACCAAGCCCCTTTTGTAGAGTCATAACCGTTATCTTATTAATTTATGATCAGCTTTAAAAGTTCCTGCGATATCCTGCAAAACTTTTTTAAAAGTTTTTCATTCATTTTTATCCTATTTGGTCGTTTATATTGTTTACCGATTCTTCTGAACCAATTCACAACTTTGCTAGCAGAATTTGTTAACTACAAATCAGTTTCCTCCAAAATCATTTTTCCTTCTTGCAAACGCACACATTTTGATTGAGAAGTGGTGGTTGCCCCAAAACTATTGATTTTTCTAACCACTATGGGGGGGGGGGCGTTAGCCCAAATGTACATACACACCAGTAAATTTAATACTTTGAAATAGCGATACGATTCTTGACCTTTCATTCTATTCGCCTGTTGAATATACTGTCATTGTCTTTCAAAACCAGTTCGTTAATTGACCCAACATCGCTGTGTGCGCTCTCTTAAAATCCACGGGGCCGACGGCACAATGGCAGGGGCTGTCCAAACAATTTCGTATATAAGGTCACGTGACCCGCGCTCACCGTCTCTGACCTCACACACTTGCCCACTATTTACACTATCTTTACGTATTTACTCTCGCCTAATTCGAAATATCTGGGCGGAGCGGCCTGGGGGTATAAAAGGCCGCCCGACGGCCATATCCTTTCACTGGCGGCCCCCTTTCTCAATATTTACGCTATTTCCAACACTATTCTTTCTCACTATACTATTCTTGACGAATCTTTTGGACGCAAATTTGGAACCAACTTTGGATAAGACGATTTGGCAAGAACTTAGATGACATTGATACAACTGAAGAACAAATCGTGACCAACCTGTGAGATTGTGCAATCTTGAATCCGATAACCTACGACAACGACTCTATTACTCAGTTAGTTCATATCTTGTACTAATAAGTACGACTACGACAACAAGACGGATATATATGCCGATCACGTTGATCAACATTGGACTACAATTGGTAGAAAAAGTTCAACGTCATCAAATATTTCGTAACAATCAAGTCGACATGATGTCGGTGAACATTGAACCCCATCGAGCAACATAAATACTAACCGTGCTCACACCAGCCGTATCAGTTCAAAAGCAGATTTCGTAATGTCCTGCCTTGGAACTCAGAAGTTCAAATGCGAAGCATCTCAGTAACGACGCAATTCTGCAAGCTACAAGCAGACACCAATAACAAGCAACTCATTCCAAGCATCAGTGTCGGAAGCAATCCAAAGCCATACAATACAACCAACAGATTTGCATTCGCCGGTCATTTTTTGTCAATTCTCGTTAGCGTGTCTTTAATAGTTGAAGTCGAATGTTTAGTGTGATTGTCGATTTTGCTTTTGTTATTAGTGTTATGATCAATTCCAACCAAAATACTTGCAGATTCTAAAACTGAAACCACAAAATCAAGCCACTTTCGAGTATCACTTATCTGCAATTGACCCACAAAGAAAACCTGTTTGCATATAAACTGAAGTACAAAGCTAAATCGGGTAGACGAAGAAAACTACAAATTATTCAAAAGTAAGCTGGCATACTATATGTACAATAACTTAAGTTGAGAGTAATTAGTAACATGGATAATTAGACAAGTAATAATTATATGAACTTTGAACCAAACTTTCCCAACAGAATTTGGGACCGTTATTCACGTTTAGATCTTGAAAACAGTTTGTTGGATCACAGCGAGTGTTTCTGTTCGACAATATTATTAGTTTTGGTTATTGTAGGGGCCTTTTACAGTAATATTATCATTCAATAGCAAATCAGTCAATATGTTCTCCAAATTTATAAATCGATGCAATCGTTATCACTGCTAACTTGTTCTTCACAACTTAAAGCGAATCTCATATATATATATCTTGCAACCACCCGTTATTTCGCGCATCCCTCTGTGATTCATTCATCATTCATGCTAATGAGCCTCCATCATTACAAAGGGCTGTAAATTTTGCGCATCGCTGAGCCATCAATTATTGCCCTACCGCGAAACATTCGACGCATAATGAACCCAAATAATTGTTGGTTTTGGTGCTATACAATGCAACAGACAGTCGAAAGCACTATATAGTCTAGCTATTCACAGCGATTTGCTAAAAAAACAGTTTACTCAACATAAACAATGTAACTGTTCCAAATTATTTCCATATTACACAGAGTTGCGTTCTTATTCTAAACGTTAGTGAAAATGCTTCCGCGTTATGAAGTGCGTGAAGCACTTTATAACTTCCAATATCCACAGATTCGCAGTTCTCAATCGGGCCGGACCGGTTCGGGCGGTAAATGGTTTGCAAATTTAGTAGAAACGTTTAATAATAATCACATCTTCCTAGGCTTTACAAATCTGCAAAAAAGTTTCATGTTCCTTGGAAAACTGTCTGAAATTGAGTATAAGTTTACCCAAAGGAACGGATCCGAGCGCTCCTTGCCGCTTTCGAGAACCCTGCTCGGTTTAATGCCACTTTTCGAACATAAAACTTGCAAGCAAACTGCTATACCGTAACGCAACCAACTATAATATTTCCGTAACAATAGTTGGTTGTGACGCGAACGTGTCATGTTATCCTCTGTTGCGTAAGGTCATTATCTTGTTACGGTAATATAAGGTCAGCTGAAAGATTATCCGATAACTATTCTTTTTCCTTATAGTAACCGCAGTTTTACGTTTTAGTGTCACAGCCAGCACAAAGCTGAACAAATCAGTTCATACTTTTTGAAAACTGAGACTAGTCAACTTAAATGTTACTACTGGTAAGCATTACCTCGTTGAATTCGCGACTTAAGCCTATTCATTTACTAATAACTTTCTCAGTGAGTCCCTTTTTTGTAATGGCCCCACGTGATTTGCTAACAGTAAGCTTATTTCTATTTATAGCTTGCAGTAGCAGCTACACTATTGTGTACAAGTCCTTAACAGTCGCACGTGATTTGTTAACAGTAAGCTTATTTCTATTTATAACTCGCAGTAGCAGCTACACTATTGTGTACAAGTCCTTAACAGCGCGATACTATCAACTTTAGATTAAAAAGGCCTATCAATGATTACAAATGCCGTAAAAAGAAAAGAAAAGAAATAAATGTTTATTGAGTACCACAAAACACAAAACAAATAACAATTGCTAAGTATCGTTTTATAACTTTATTTGCTTGGGTTTTGGGTTTGGTAGGAAAAAACAGTCTCTATAATTTATTGAGAGTGTATAATAGTTCAAACTAAGTGTTCAGTAAGCACATGTATCTATGCCCTCTTAACAAATAGCAAAACTAATCAGTTACATCAAAGCCAGTGGCTATCATTAATGCAGATCACTCTGTCTGATATGAATATTATTTGTTTGAGCCCGCAGTTTCTCAGTTTATTTTGTATAGTTGCCCCGGCATGACTCAAACTGGCAACCCATCGCTTACCGGACGAGGGCTCACTTAAGATTTCCAACTACCTAGGGTTCCATTGTAGTTGGGTTTAAAGTAGCAAAAGTTTTGTTTGGAGACTTGACTTGATCCCAGACTAGCCTGGCCAGGCAGGTAGGTACAGGGGATTGCTAAGAACTAAAACACGAGTTCTGGCTGCGTGTTTCTCTTGCATTGTAAATAATATTTGCTCTCTTGTAGAATAACCTAATAATAATAGTCACAGCGGCATACCAATGTTTATTTATAACTCATATTTGCCTAGGACACAGGTATCCCTGTTTTGGCGCAATAGCTAGTGTTCTCATTATCATAGAACACGAACAAAGGCTCTTTATTAACTTCTTTACGATCAAATGAATACTCTTTTTGAGAAAGTTTGCCGGGCACAAGCAAAGTATTCTTTAAAGTCTGTTTCAGAGACTTTAAAGAATACTTTGTATTGAACACGGCAAACTTCATCATAACCTAATATTGTCTGCTAGTGAAATCCCTGTAAGGCAAGTTGAGCTGACATTCTAATAGACTATCGATTAATGTAGTTATATCGAAATAACAAAGGTTTGATGACTGTAATTATTTTTGCATTCACAGTTTACCTCATACCTTTTGTAGCAATAGCATTATACTCAACAGCTAAAATAACTTATTGGGGTTAACGATTGTTCAGTGGTTGATTCAATGACCTCAAACTCAGCAATTTCCGGCAGGGCAGCTGTTGGGTAGACGTACCTTTTGACCAAACCTAACATCTGTTGTTGGACAACCATTGTACCTTTATTTACTTACGGTGGTAGACTATATATTTCTAGTATTAGCATTCCTATTGAGGTATGGCTATAAATGAAGACCTGCATATAGTTAACTTAACTTTTCTCTCAACATGAAAACATTTAAGTTCCATAGGTCTTTATTTTTAAAAGGCTTTCTAATCTAAACAATACATTTAAGAGTTTTTAGCCCGTTCATTAGCTCTCACATATTTGAATCATCACAACTTAGTCATTGAAAACATTACGCTCCTCCTCTGAGCAACATGTCGTTTGAGACAATGCACTGCAAAACTTTTAAAACCGAGTGTGATTTGAATACTTGCTTAATTCTGCCCGTTCGCTTTAAATTCTTCTCTGCTTTCAACCGCTCCTGCAAACGTTCCTTAGTTGTATTTTTTAAGCCTGCGAAAACACTGTAGTCTTTGGGCTGGAAAATTCAAAATTTCTATTAGTTTATTAGATTAGTTCATTGGAGTTAAGTTCAGTGCGAGTTTAATTTCTAATTGCTGTTCCTAATTGCTGATATTATCTAACTGTTATCAGTTTTTCCCGTGTTATCGCAACATTGGCCGTGAAACCGTATTTCGATTTTACGAATCTAAGTAGTAGGCGGCGGAAAAACGATATACATGTTAAAATTTGCAATTTATACCGTATAACCTTGCAGAAGCCTCACCCGCCGACTATAACGATTATGACAAAATGTACTTTTGAACTTTTGCCACGAGAATATATGTACCTTTCTTGAAATAAAAGAGGTTGCTTATCTTTGGTATAACCTTTCTTTTGCAAGCTTCAGCCATATTGAATGTACTACTCTATATCTTTGAACTCAAAATTGCTTTCCAAAACTCCCATTTTCTTGAAATCTAACAAATGACTTCAGTTTCGGTTTGAACTTAACAATCATGGTTTCAAAAGCAAAGTTTGTTTCCTTCAAAAATCTTCAGTAATTAATCAACTTGAATCTCATTCAGCAGAGTAAGGTCAAAAACGACAGCCATCGGCGTTGATTGATTGCTAACTCACTCGACTGTTCAGTCCTCCGTTCCAAAGTCATTTCTCATTTCATTCCCAGTTCTAACATGAATGCAGGTGGTTTGAAACAGTTGCGATCATTTTTTGAAGATCACTTTCGACTCTTTCGAGACTTTTCTATTTGCACCCCCATGTTATTGACTCAGTCTGAACGTCAAAGTGAATAGTTTCGCAAAAGTCATAACATATATTTACACTTCTTTTTGAACTCCAAGTTGTTAATATTGTAAATCAATATTTTCGATCTGAACCTTGTTTAACTAGTTAACATACCTAGTTAATATACTCTTTATTTGGTTATAACTGGCAATTTGGCAAAGTACGGTCACGCATGATGTTTCAGTATTAGTTACCACCTCAACTACAACCTTACGGTGTCGCATAGTAGCCCAAAGCAAACACAGCTTTCAAATGGCCTCATTTATTACCTGTTATTTGTTCTACACTCTTTTAATTTTCATTTTTCAGTTTTTATGTTCTTTATGCCGTCATATGTTTCAAAGCTATAGACTTGCGAAACAACGCTAGCTGAAAACCTTCTCATATACGTTTCTCTACATATTTCTCTTTTGAAATAGCGAAATTCGTTAGTTTACTATTCAATATAATTCCCTATTCATCCCGAATATCTAAAAGGTCCGAGGTTGTTGATCTTGTATTCACACTAGCATGAATTGCGCGTTTTTTGAGCTTTTAGACTCGCAACGTCTCCTTTTTTTTTGATTTATTCTAACTTCCGGAGAAATTATTTGCAACTAAAGATAGAATGCCAAATCTCGCGTTTAAATGAGTCGTGTTGAATTTCAAAGCTGACCTAGAAAAAAGATATTTAATTCAGCCTCTAGCTCAAAGAGTTAATATGTAATATGCTAACCATTTGGATATTGTACTTTCTTCTTTCGAATAAGCAAAAGCATGGGTTTTACCCAATAAAATACAATCGTTCATCCATGCATTCATATTTATATATTTCTGTTGATAACAACAATGTAAACCCAAACAGTTAACCGGCTGTATTTGCTAGTCTTTAGTCTACTGGTAAACAGGGTACACTTGTCCGTAGTACTCCTGTTTCACGGCTCGCCGGGTCCTAAGGTAATAGAACAAAGCATAAGCAAATTTATAGATCATTGGACAGGCAATAGCTGAGTTGTTTCCAATGATTCCGTTGAAGATTTCCAGAGAAAAATAAATTAACCTTAAAATGATAACTCAGTCCTTTAACCCAACTTACTCCGTTGGCGAGTCGTGGTTTGCAAAAGTCTGCTATCAACTTTCAAAAACATCCAGCCAGCCTGTTGCCAAAATCACCCTCGTTACTTTGTCAGTTGACCAAACATGCTGGCTGGTCGACTGTATGTTTCCTTGTTTCTTAGCGCTCTCCATTCGTAACATTGGTCTAAATGGCTTTGTCGCAACATCAACAGCTGCGATTTAATGTCAACGACGGGACTTTCGTAATTCGGGTTTGATGCACCTAGTACAATTGTGTGAACTTTGGTTTCTTTTCGAATAGAACTCTATTTTAAACGTAAATTAGACTGTATATGTAAAGTATTTGAATATTTAAACCAATCTGGCTACTTTATGTTTTGAAAAGGATATGTTTCTCTTATTTAGTTTACTTTTCTCTCAAAGAGTATTATGAAATCATCTTATTCGACCCTTTAGTTAGTAAGCCAGTTACAACCTAGTCTTTCGTATATACCTATTGATCCTGCGCATATAAGTTTTATTATGCATAAACTCGGCTTCCTTTTCCGAAAAGAGGAACATAAAAGAGGAACATAACCTTTTTTCATATTCACACGTAACATAGTATAACTTTCGTAAATTCCAATTTTGAATTCTCCTAATACTTTCAAAAATCGCCATTGTTCCATCGCTCTAAACGTTGTAAACGTAAACCTAGAGTCAAATTTGTTCAAATATGAAATTCGAACAATTTTTTGCTCGCTCCGTTTTGTGAATTGCTATGTTATTCTCAAATTAGATTTTCGCTGGATGGTAAACATGTTTTGGTAAACATCCATTCTAGCGGATCAAACATTCATTAAGTTTCTTACTCTTTGTTCTGTAAAAGATAGAGAATTAATGAGTTGTTATTCTATTCAGCCTGTTTTTGCAGCCTCTTCATTGATATCCAATCCTATTCAGATCTTTAGTTCTCACTATTCTTGAATAGTTGTTTCATTTTACAGCACTTTTGCGGATCTATTTATCTCATGTAGTTTAAAGGTCTATATATTATAAGGTGAGCGCACAATCATATCGGTTGCTTGTACATTTTCTTTCGATTTCCGCGCTCCTTCTAAATTCTAGAGTACACCTCTGCAAACGATTCATCCGTCGACTATACACATTAGAAATGAAACCTCAAAATAAGTAACACATAATGCAACTTTGAATGCTATAGAACTATGTGGATAGTTGTATGATGATTCAAATGTTCTCTAACTTTTGTGCAATAACTCAATTTTTGAATGTTCCTCATCTTAATCTATGCGGCGCATCTGCCTTGCTTTAATGGAGAGACCCTTTCTCTTCCTTAAAAACTAAATTATATTACAGCATACAATTCATGCCAAGTCACTTTTGAGTTGTCCAATTATTCAATCAATCGAAGGTTCTACCCTCTATTTTGACAAACGTTTTTGGTGCATCTGCCGCAAGACATGTAAACTCCGCCTACTTTTCAGTGTTTATAAGCAGAGCATCGGCGCTCACAAAATATATCAACGGCTGAACTTCTATGCTACGTTTCTCTGCCCAAACTCAACGAATAGTACACTTGAACTCTATTTCCAGCTGGACTTGGACACTTGGACTAACCACTGGGGTTTTCAGGTAACTCTGTAGGCTATTAATATTCCTAATAGATATACAAGTAATATAACATAGACTTTAGTTGTATAGCAGGAACTACAAATATAACAGTGTTCCAAAAAGATGAATTTGAAGTTTAGTTTAAATTAGCGCTTACTAAACTGTTGGGTCGCAAAATAACTTTTATTTGCCACCGCTAAACTGCATGTTAAATAGCAAAAAATGCCTTGTTCTCATGTAGTTCTTAATCCTTAAAGGTATTAACGGCGATAGTAGCTTAACACCAATAACTGCCCGAAAACGATCAGAAAATCTTACTTTTATTCTTTTGACTGAATTAATCTTTTCTGAAAAGAGTGAGCTTCATGGATTGTTTGTGAACACGGCCTCATATGTAACAAGCGTAGTGGTATCTATTGTTTTTCGACCTGGTGTGTTGGTGATGTTAACAGTTTCCTGGGCCTAACTTACTTTGCTAACCTTAAAGCATCTGTTTGTTACTATGTTGCTTAAGAAAATTGTAGGTCACTTTCTAGTATTAAGTATGTTACGTAACAGCAATTAACTCAATGTCTAAGACTAATATTTGTAAAATATTTGTTGGGAAAAGCAATAGCACTTTTTTAACTGCACTACAACTGGTATCTTTTTAAAAATGAGCAGCACTAACGAATACTAGAGATAATACCACTTTCTACTAACAGTATCTAATATTATCATTTTCAAATAGGAGAACCTATATGATACACGTTGTAAGGTAGACGTCGAGGTTGCCCGGGATTGTGGACATACATAGTTCTGAAAAAACATGAATTGTATTCAACGGTTCTATACCTTGGAACATTTGAATGCTACAATTCCAGAATTGCATGCCCAATGTCCGGAGGATCTTGGTATCTACAGTTCACCAAAAAGCAGAACCTTTAATATACACTGATACGATGGAGATATGATTCAGCCTGAGTGCAAGATCGATCCTAACCAGTGCGGGCCTAATATGATATATGTACTTCAAAATACATTGCCTAATATATAGTCTGTTTCAAGAGGAATAATGGAGTGTAGCTTGAGTATTTTAAGGATATTTTGAGTATATTTTCGGTTTTCGAATAGTTTCAGAGCCATTTTCAATGAGATTCATTTTTAACACTCCATCATTGTTCTTGAATTGAACTATAAAGATGTATCTATTATATAGGCTATGTTCTCAACTAGAGGAAAGCGACAACCATTTTTTCTATGTTCTCAACTCCAGTAAACACGTTAGCACTATCTAGAAAGACAATTGTCATTGTTCAACTCCTCGGAAACATTCGCTTTTTGTAATTTTGTGTCATGATTTGCCTGCAAAACTTGTTGCACTTTTATTTACTATTCACGTTTTCTATCCTATTTCTTTTTAATTACTTTTTTCGATTTTAATTGACTGTAATTCTCGCTCTCCAATTACACTACCTGTTTTGACTGCGCAGCCTAGTGAACGGTGCACTTTATTGGCAAGTTGAAAACATGTTGGGAATCAAAAACCAATAAGAACCAATAACAAATGCAAGTATGAAGGAAGTTCCTTGTTATCTTCAGTAAGATCTACTTTCGCAAGTTGCATCGGCCTGATTTATTCAACCTAAAATTGCAAATATGGCTTACTCTAATTATTTTAAGGAGAAGGCTAATCGAAGTGAACCCGAATGAGAAAGGGCATATAAAGTTGTCAGCTTTCTATTCTAATTTACTACAATCTTTGACATTCATTTTGTATTTGAAACAATAAAACAAATTAAGGCGGCAAGAGTAGAAAGAACATCTGTCATTACTTCTGACCTAACAACTAGAGTTCTGTTCCTGGAACAGAATTACTAGAGTTTCTGACATGATCGCGCTTCCAGTGTTACCATTACAGCTATACTACTCTCATTGACATTATATAGTATTCCGAACACACTAAACCTTCAATTTTTGCACTGACTATCGGAGCATACTTTTGTATTTGTTTCTATACTTTGTTTACAGTTATTACAAACTATTCCTTTTATAATTCTTTGCAATTTATTTAATTTTATTGTTCTTTCTCTTTTCTTTTCTTTTTCTTTTGAATAACTTGATAACTCATTAATCTAATCCATGTTGCAGAAATCAATTTAACAATCAAATGAATTACAACTTTAATAATTTTGCGGCTAGCCCGCCCTTCCCACCCAATGGACCTGGACCTGACTTTACCAATAGGATCCGGGGTAAGTTATAACACAACAAATTTTTAGGTTGAAATATATTTTCTTATGTTTACAACTATTCCGACTTACATTCAACTTAGAAAATATATTTCGTAGGCAGAAATAATAGTACCCACAAACCAATCTATTCGTTATTAGCAATAGTGTGAATTTTAGACGTTGTACACAAAACCCTACATCAGGTAGTGCCACCACCTCAAGTAATCCATCATCACCAGGACCCACGATTCGGTAGGTATTTGAATTATCCAAATGACTGATTATGGAGTTTTCTTTTAACTCAGTCGAACTTTAAAAGTTGTAACATACACCACAAACCACCCACATTTAATAGTTAATCACCCAAACCACAAATAACGACAAAAGTTATAACTTAGAGTTGACGTCGAACACTTTATACTTTCCATCTATAAATGACACCGCATCAGCTCTTTCGGCAGACACATATTTATCATTGAAAATCGGAGTATGCGAAGCATTTTATAATAGTCTATTTTCAGCAATGGCTCAGGCTTTGATGAAGCATCATCTGAACAATCCGACTCCAGGGTTGGTACCAACACTGCCAGGCAGCAAGAGTCAAAATGGGAGTAAGTAATGTCTTAAAAATACGCATGTAGGCAAAATATGAGGTGAAAGAATACCATGTATCGCGCTGACCCAAACGCTTTGCCTCATAAGTTCAGTATCGATGATTCAAATCCCACCAAAAAAGCATCTGCACTCTAGTTTTCTATGGAGTTCACACTTTCAAAAGTTTTTCACATTTGTTCGAAGCAGCATTACCTCGTGTTTTGTAAAATGAATGCAAACTAAAAATAACTCATCGCACTTTCTGAAACCAATTATCTCCTTTTTTTATCATATCTCTAATAACTTCAACAAGCAAACCATGAGTTTAATATGTATTATCAAAAAAAATTCCATTGATTCTTACTACTACTTTGTACTAGCACTTTTTCATATTACTGTTTAGTCCGTGTTGTGCACTATCCGGAGAGAGGTTGCTTCCCCGCCGCCGTGAAGACCGAAAATTTTGACCTAGAAGGCGGAAAGTTCTTCAAAGATAGTAAGTTTTCGAATATAATAATTAGTTTGTAATGAAATACAATTTTCTGAACGATTTGAGGTAAATGTAAGAGTTTTATCCTAGATTATTTGTCCTACGCCATGTAATTTAGCACTTTCAGTAAGGTGCCTAGCCGAGATACCACAGACGCAGGAGACCATGTCCCGTATTGTTGGTAACCTTCCCAACATAAAGAACGAACCAACCGAAGCTGTTCAGAGTAAGTCCAATTGTATTTCTTGAAAGGTTTAAATAAACACTTATAAAATTATCTTTTTGAAAAGACACATAAATTGGATTTTACTTCATAGTAATCAATTTTAATCAAATTATAATCCTTTCAACTGCCTACTTTTAGCCGCACAACAACAGCTGGAGCGAATGGTTGAAGAAGCTGCAGAAAGAAAGCCGCTAGGCACTAGCTCTCCACCAAGTCTACCGTCACCTCAACCAGTGGATAACATTGAAGTCAAACCTGGTAAGTAACATAGTTTATGTTTAGTAAAGGAAATGCTTAACTCATTAATCGCATTTCTTAATCGAATATTGCTATAAAACATTGTAAGAACCTTGATATGTCTAGCTGAACATTATATAAAAGGCATGGACAAACATTCCGCGTTTATTAAAATACTAAACTGTCAAAATAACTGAGGATGAGATTGTTTAAATTCAATCTTAATGTAGAGTCGTTGGCGGCGATGGCCTCTCGTAAAATTATAGTGACCCGATCTGGCCATTACTCCGACCGTTTAAAACCATACCTGTTTTGATTCAAAAAAAATTTACGTTCAAGTTCAAATTGTCTCATTTGCAGCTCCACTCCAACATCTTAAGCAGTTGATTGAGAGACCCATCGAGCATGAGGAAAACCAAAGAATGGAAAGAGAGCTGACACCTGGTGAGCGATGATATTTATAAATGTTAACTGTACTACTGAGTCTCGAAATATTAACTATTTATCGAGTTTCAAAATTTATAACTGATTTTGTTAGGTGTCCCAATTTTTTTTCGGTAGGTTAGAAAAGTCACCTGGAAACATTTGTGCAATGTTTTAGCTAAGAGTTTCGTACGAAAGTGTTTATAGCGTATTCTTCAAAGATCAACAGTTTAAAGTTTGATTACAACCTATATGATCAATTTCAGTGCCAGCTGATCCACCCAAGAAGCAGCGTAAATCAATCTTCCAGGCTGCACCACCACCACCACCTCCGACGGAAGGTAATCTTGAACATTAATCTCTTTTCAATAAAGTAACTTGACATTTCAGATGATGACATAGTTTGCATCAAAATAGTATATAACTACCTCGCACAGCCACCAGCTAAACTGAAGCCAGAATACGCCTCAATCAAAAAGGAGTTTATCGAGCCGGAGCAAGTCAGCGAAAGAGGTAAAGTGTAGTTTATGCTCGTAAGCTCTTCGCCGAACGTGCATTTTCTTTATTGCGTAACTATTATTCAGAGACTTGGTAAACAATAGTCTGTAATAGAAAATGCTGCAAAGCGAGGAGCTAAAACAAACGGGTCGCTGTTGCGTAATTGCACCCTTTTGTCTCTGCGCTTTGTGCCAATTGCTGGCAAATGATTATATGATTAAACAATCATAATATAAGTTTAGTTGAACCATCTCTCCCATCACCAGTCCTACCAAGAGAAAGATCCTGCTCGGGTGACGCTTGCTTTGGAAGCCAAGAAATAGTTGAAAGCCAAATTCAGGCTCCTGTTGGTAGGTTTTATTAAAGATTTGCCAGGATTAAAGTAAAAGAAAATTATTTGAGGCATTCAAAAATTTCACAGGCAGGGTTCTGTTGTAAGTTCATGTATTTTCGAAAACATGTATTTTTCTTGTTAGTTTTTGATTATAAATGCTTCAATTCTTTCAGAAGAAACTCCAATTCCCAGACCATTCAATATGGAAGCGGGGTTAAATCACTCTGGCCAAGTGGAAACTGTTCAGCCCAGAAAGACTCGTAAGTTTTCAAAACTTTGTAAATTGTGTAGTAAAGGGTTGATAACTAAGCTAGTAATATGTAGTTAAATGCTCCGCTTCTTTTAACTTTTATATGTTTTCAGCTACCCCTCCAGCTGCCGAACCAATTGCTCAACAGATTCTGAAGAACCCCACTACTGCTGAAGCAGGCGCTCCTAATGCTCCCACCGTTCAGTTAACTGAAGGAAACACTACTCCAGGTAATCTATCGCACAATGTATCAAACATCACAATTTTTTTTAATAAACTTCTGAGTTAATAGAATTATTCCAGGCGCTTCCACTGTGGCTGATCGACCCACATTCACAGATCCCGTGACAACCGGTTTCTCCATCAGCTCTGCAGGTAATTAAGGATGCATTTCATATGCATTAGAGTTGGGCATTTGTGCTGGTTTGCTTTAACGGGGTAGCACTATATCAAGGTGTTTCAAAAGTATTGTGAGCAAAACTCGGTATATTTATTTAAACTCCAGAATCAGTTTGTTACGTTACGCTCAATATAACGTATCTTAAAACTGGTACTAATGTTATAGTCTACAACGTATAGCTTAAAGTTTAAATAGTAAACACTTAAGATATTTATTCTCTACTTTTAGTGCCAAACTACCTGGCTATGAACAGAAAGGTTAATAAAAAGAATGAGAATAAGGATGAAAACAGAAAGAGAAAGCTGCCACCGCCATTAGCCGGACCAAAGAAGATCAGGGCCGCTATCGAAAATATAGGTGGGTACTTTGGTTATTACTTCCAAGATGAATAGACGTTCACAAAAGTCAAAAAAAGTAAATTTCGACATCGAATTTAATATTAAGTTTGTTAAAAATTGAACTACCAATAAATTTCAATTCTATGTTTTAGCTCCTGTCGCTGCCCAGAAAAAGGAAAAGGCCAAACCCCATGTCAGATTCATGGAGGACGTTGTTGAGAACAGAGAAGTGCAGCAAGCTCCTCCGGCAATAGTACCAGGTATGCACTTCACTAATCCTAAAGTTGTTGTTAACATGATACACATTTGTTGCCAGATACAATATAATATAAGAGCATGCATTTCATTATTTCATGGTTTCAGCTACCAATATGAATTGTTCCAATGGTAATTCCAATTCTGGCCAGAAGAAAGATGCTCCGGTGACTCAATATATTGAAAGAACCCATTCGGCTAAAAGTGTGTTAGGTATGTTTGGTTACTTTGTTGGGAAACTGCTTCAATTATTTTCTGGTTTCGAAGGCTTCCCTCAAAATTCAATATAAAATAATTGTTACATTTGGTACACTAAAACCATTTTAGTTCAAGGCGTGATATATGAATTAATAATCAAAGGACTATAAAATACACATTCCCTAGGATTCACTACATGCATTTTTACAATTTATTGTTTCAGGGAACAATGGAAACACTGGAATAGGCCAGAGAAAAGAAGCTGCTCGTCAGGTGAAGCCCAATGCACCGAAAGAAAGAATTCCAGTGGCAGCTGCAAGTATGTTTTCTAACACTAATAATAAATAATACAAAACTATAATGGGCTCGAATATCCATTCACGCCCTACATCTATCTTTTTCTATACAAATCACAAAACGCCTTAGATTATTTACGAGTTCCGTTACTTTCAGTTACGCTTAATAATGATAATGTTTTCATTTCAGAAACACCACTAGACACTTTGGACAATATAATAAAGACAATGTCCAAGCCGATTAGGGTGGAGGCGCCAGGAGCAAAGCGCGGTAATGGAAAGCAGTTCTTGGGTGAGTAGATTTGATATATACACTTTATTCCATCTATAATTTAAATTCATTAAATGTTCATATTGAAAAATACAAACACAGGGACTCAAGTTGAAAAGGTTTTTAATTTGAACTTATTTATATTTGGACTGTTCAAAAATTTTGTATATTTTCAGAAGCCTTAGCTAATGATCGAAAAAAGGAGCAAAAGCGGGCCAGGAACGACAGACGCCAGCCCCCGAAACCTATTGGAAAGAATAAAAGTTAGTTTAAAGTTCTATGAACTTGGATAAGTTGCTATTTCAGAAATGATTTCCATGGCCCCTTTTGCCGTCACCCCGCAACAAATGTATAACGAAAATGGTGGCTCTCGCCTATACGGGCCAAAAAGTGAGTGTGTTTTTAATTGCTTAGTATGTGTCAAATCCTGGCTCCAGCTCAAAAATATAATTGGAAATATTTATTTTCAAAACATTTCCGATGATTTGTACTTAAAAATAGACCATAATACAGCGAACACGCGTTTCTGATCATAAAAACTTATTTTTAGGTCCATGTGCTGGTCGATCGCCGGGTCCGTCTTCTTCACATTCTTCACCCTACAGCTTAATGGAGTCATAATAAGAAAACGAAAAAGAGTGAACTTTAACGTAGGTTGCTCGGAAATCACATGCTATTTTTATTTTCAGTGAAGTGGAACTTCTAAAATACCCCCTCCTGAACCGTAGTATGACCGCAACTCTCAGGACTTCGCAAATAAAATCTTCTTCTCAACTTCTAATCTAACAGAAGCTTCAACTGCTCCACATCAACACTGGACAGCATCAATTTTAACATATCAACTACTTCTCATCCAGACAGCTTCACTTCAATTACACACCTTGTTCAACTTTCCAAACCATCACTTCGACTTCTCTACCCCTTCCACCAGTACTGTTCACAACTTCCAACTTCCCGACGATTACTCTATTCCAAATCAATTAATAACTAAGATTTGCTTTTCCGACAACTCGGAACCTTATCAAACACCAAAACCGCAAAAAATCTCTTCATGAAAATGCTTCTACTCTACTTGATCACTATGTGATCTCAATCTTCTATGATACTCTACAAAAATGGACGGACCACATCCAATCTTCTTCATTATGTTTATTCTACTCAACTAATATGAACTCAATCGGTGCTATCGACAATTTAATACAGTTCAACGCTATCGATTGCCAATTTCATCAAGTAATCTTCACAACTTCATTTACGATGCAATCGTCTATCTTCAAACGCATCAACTGCAATGCCTACAACGATGTCCAGCAAAAGTACAAAAAATTGGCAACCACGTAAATAACGCCAAATAATCGGATGTAAAGTGCAAAAAGTAATAAAAATTTGTAATAAACGTTTAAAAAAACATGTTAATATCTATTATATAGTTGTGCAAATTGTTGTTATGTATTGTTAACCTTGCCATATGTGAGATCTCGTAACAGTTTTTACTGTTTATTTGTTATGTTTTACATTAGGATGCTTATATTATATATATGTATATAGGAACATATATATCAGTTTATTCTATTGTTTGATATGTAATAAAGATTATATATTATAGTTGCTGTACTAAGAGAGAAGAGTGACAGTGGCCATCTGCTAAATATATACAGTAGAAAAATTAGTTTAGCCTCTAGCGTAAACAAATAAAGAAGGCAACGGTAAGTGTTATTAACAATATTATTTAGAGTAGTATATTTACCAGCTATTTCCGAGCAATGGTGTCAACTAAGATGAGCAGCTTGGCTCACTTGGCAACGAGGCGAGCCGAGCTTGAAATTGCACAAAACGGGAAAAAAGAGAATTGCAGCTTCGAAAAAAGTCATCTGGTAAACGAGTACTAAAAAAAAGTATGTTAGCTTTCATTGGGGTCAATCGTTTAGATAACTGAAGCTTCTAATAGGTAAATGTCTCAACCTTCGACAAAAAGTTATGCAAATAAGTTCAGCTTTACCGTTCTGAATATTAGTCTTACTATAATAAGCCCCAAGAGTAATGATGGAGTGTAAAGAATTCAGTGCTCGTCTGAGCCACTTTTGCACCGCGCCAGCATCTGGCGGCTACTCTCCGTCCAATATTGAACTTTGCAAGTACGCGCGTGCAATTTGCCTGCAGGTGCGGTGTTGAAAATGCTATAAATCTGCAAGTGACAGACACTCAATTATTACTCAAGACGCTGACTATGTACAGCTGTATATTTATAGTCTAAATCAAAATTAAGGAGGCCGTTTTAAAAATTTTAAGGTTTTCGCTGAACTTTCCGGTCAAAGTGTGATATTTACGTAATATTCTCAAAAAAGCTTGTTACTCTTGACCAACACTATAACTGGATTTATTAAGATTTAATTGTCGTTCTAGGTGGGGTGGCCAACCATTTCTAAAAATGAATCCCTAATTTCTAAGTTCAAACGATAGAGAAAAACTGTGCTTTTTACAAAATCACAACCAATAACTTTAATATTCTACAGAGAACATAAACTTTGAAAAAAATAAATTATGAAATTATTTATCAGTTTTATTTGTAGCTTGACTGAATAACAAAACATAATGTGGCAATCGTTTTAATGAATAAATTACAAATCAGGTGAAACATATTGTTGGCTGAGCTTCAATGCAAGTAAATGCATCAACAAAGAAAAAACTTAATTTAATAGGAACCATTTCAATCTCTCGATACTGGTACAAAGTAGCGTGCATCATATGTCTTGCCGTCATTTGTTAACCGTATCTGAAAATATTTAGAATACGGTATCTCAAATGCTGTCATTCGAACGGTCAACGTACATACAAATACTTAATAGATAATCTCCAATAAATGCAAACTTTTCCGGAAATCATACCTTATACGCTACGGGTCGAGGGTCTGTTTGGACCACATTGGCACTTCCAAATTCATCTTTGAAGAAATCCGCAACTTTGTTGTTAGGAATATTTCCCAATACAATCCAGCCAAGGTCAAATTTTTGATTGAAGCGGTTTTCAAGCATGCA
>JAQGAV010001515.1:0-20421 GCA_034691345.1 Phasmarhabditis papillosa
AAGACTTCGAAGGCCATTAGAGTGAGAAATTTAAAGTAGGCCGGCATCTCACCCTCGATACCGTTACACTAAAAGGATGAGAATAAGTAAAATAAATTAGACTGTCATTATTTCATGTAAAAAGAAAGTTGTTCAGTGCATGAATATTGCACCAGAACATCCAGCCTACACGAATTCAAAAAACAACTATAACAACGTTAGTTCTAGATGTAATTCAATAAACATTTCGATTGTGCAAATAAGATCCAGGCAGTAGAACTGCTCAACATAACCAGTTCCACTATTCTTTGCAATTTTTATCATCTTAAAAGTTATAACCAACCTCCACAAGCCTATTACACACGGAGAAGAAATAATGCCTCGCGAACATGTCCCCACTGATTGAAACGTTGCCCGATCTACAACAATCAAACTTGATCACGAATGGTCGCAACTATAGCCAAGGATGCGTATAAACCGGTCCAGGCCGGCCTTTAAAATACGCTGCCCTATAGCCATACGCTTACTAACAGAATACCAAACTGTAAGATAAACAATGAACTAACTGAAAATGAGCACACTTGAACGATACCCGGAATACTACAAGTTCGGATAAGTAAATCTACTTTATTTTTAGTAAAAAATATGTAATGCGGGTTAAAAACTACAATCTAGAGATCTATATGATACAATCAAAATACAACATTCAACAAGTCAGTGAAAAATATCAATACAAACATGAACAAAATGGCAGCTCAAGACTCAAAAAAAGGCTGATGGAAAAAATAATAATTTCACAGGCAATACGGGAGTTAGTAGCGGAAAGAAAGTCGCAAAATTTTATTTACAAGAAACAAATCAGAGACTAAAAATAGAAAAAGAAAATAATGACACCTATTCAAAATCAGGTTCAACAAGTGAAAGAACTCGTCCCACCAAATGCAGACTACCAGTTACAAGAACGTCCACGAGTCCTTCGGCCTCCGGCTGTCGTTTCGATCCATCGAACCAGCGAGGTAATACAGTCGAAGATTAACGAATTCTGAAATATTCGGATTCAAAACAATGTAGTGATAACAAATAAACCAGGGCAATAAAGATACGATCAGCTGAATTACTTCTGAATATTTGTCAATAATGCAAAGAAATTGAAAAACGAAAGGGCTTCATGTTTTGGGACCTTCAGCATCGTTCAGTTTGGTACCACCATTCATCAAAGTTGCAGCACTGGCAATGCTGCATAGATTTAATAAAATTGCCAAGTTTCGTCGAGTAGTAATATTATAACTGATTGCCTTGAAGACGATCATTTCAGTTAATGCAGGGGCAAGTTGAACAACAGCAATAATTGAAACATACCTGTTTCGTTAATTCCTTCTATGTTTCCCGACACTGTCGACTCTTAGCCAGCTGGTCCACTGTGCTCTGGTTGAAATTGCACAGATCCGACGCCTTATCCTGTGATAATTGAAGCACAGTAGGACAGAAGAGCGCGTAGTCAAAATCAATATCCTAAATCAATCGAAATCCTTTAAAAAAATCCATGAGAATATGACTAACCGTTAGATACGGCAGGAAACTAGATGGATTCCTATCGGCCGTACACTGGAAGACGAGAATTCGCTTACGACCAGATGGGTCAACCTTGCGCAGTTCGGATTTGAACCATGTCGAGCACATCTAAAAGGAAAAAGTAATATCAATTGAATAAAATATTAAATGCATGTATAACTTATTTTCTGGAAACATAATATCTCAAAGTCAGTGATAATCGTGGCGATACAGTTGTTTAACTTGTCGATAGTTTCCTCGGATGGGGTGATATTTTGGAAATGTTTTCAAACAGCAACGTGATCGTGCTGATTAAAATAAATACAGATGGCGAAATGCGGTAAACGTTTTAAGGCCCCTATACATCTAAGGTGGAGTGGTCGTATTTTTTATTGCCGGCTACACTCTTCTAGGGCGCTAGGGTTCGTTTCGAAAAGGAGTCAAAAAATTTGCCCGCTTCCTGCATTGTGACAATGAGTGAGAATAGCAGTTCACAAGTATTCACAAACAGAAAACATTCCCACTCGACTGATTGGACTTCAGGGAAATAAAAATTGGCCGCATCTGAAATGTTTCCAACTCCATACCTCCATGCTCTTTGGTGTATGTGCTCCGTCGAGATACCATCTCCTTCCCTTCTTCTCCAGAATATGACTTCTTCCTGGCCATCTACACTGCTCTATTGCGTCCACAAACAGCTCCGGCACGGAGTATCCATGGCCGACCAACCATTGGTTCTCGGCAAAGTCATCGAAGTATTTGGCTGAAATAATAAATATAGTCTAGTCGTGATCCATGAAAATACATAAAATAAGAGCATTTATTTTAAAGTACGAGGGTGGGAATACTTCAATATATAGTTGGTTCAAGCCGTCAATTGTTTCTCACTTTAGTAAACTGCCAGTTCACTACATTTGAAATGTAGCTAGGTCGTCAACAATAGTGGTGAAAAATCCAAGCCAAATTCTTCCAAGTGGCGAGATCGTTCACACTTTTGTGAAACACAATTCAAGTATTTGAACTGTTTCAAAACTAAGAAAACAAATTCTCACCCTCGGTGCCTTTCCGTCTCAGCCACATTCTAGCTATCTGTAGCGCCAGGGCTATGTTCGTCTTCTGGTGTTCACCGGCAATACCGGCCGCGACATCACGGGGAAATCTGTAGTGTGAGAAGGGTGGAGCGAAAGAGAGGTCAGCCTGTAAAGGGTACATGTTTCTTTAAACACTAGCAAATGAGTTGAAATACTATGTTTATGCGCAGCGACTTCCGAAAATTTCAGCTTATCTAAAAACCGAAACTGATTGCAACAATTGTTGTGTTATCTTCTTGCAGATAGTATTTGGTAGAGTAAACCGATTTCAACTCGGCTTGAATTTACAAGTTGAGGTCAACTGTTAAATAGATAAGCAATTTTATCATCCGTCACTACAATGTTCCGAGCATAACTTACTAACCGAACTAGCAAGCGCTCGTTGGTTCATTACGGCATGAGCCTCGGGAGTGCTCAGCGTGGCTATAGCGGGAATGTTCTTCTTGAAAATACCGGCCTAAATCTAACTAAGTAGGCTATCAAAATACAGTTTCTCACCTTATGCCATGCTATTTCGGCTAACGTATTTCCCAACAACGAGGTGTGATCAATGTCGAGGGTGGAAACACCGCATACCACAGGATTCCTGAAATTTAGAATTATTTACTTTATGACTCTCAAGTGAAAAATAATGGTTCAATAAATTATTTATAGGCATTTCCATCAACAGATAGAAGAGATCATGTTTACACGAATACAAGCAGGATATCCGCATAACAATACTTTCACCAACAACTTTGTCAATATAATGAATGCATCAATATTGTCAATGCTCTAATTTCCTCCCGAATAACCATCTACTCTTCGAATTGTAGAAAAATAATCTAAATAATAGACTAATTTACCTAATAACATTGGTACAATCGTATTGTCCACCAATGCCGACTTCTACTATTGCTACGTCGACTTTCTCGGCGATGAAGACTTCGAAGGCCATTAGAGTGAGAAATTTAAAGTAGGCCGGCATCTCACCCTCGATACCGTTACACTAAAAGGACGAGCATAAGTAAAATAAATTAGACTGTTATTATTTCAGATGAAAATAAGTTGTTCAGTGAAGATCCAAGCAGTAGAACTGTTCAATATAACCAGTTCAATTTATATCGTCGTAAAATTCTTTACCGACCTCCACAAGCCTATTATACACGGAGAAGAAATGTCTTGCGAATATGTCCTCACTGATGGGTCGCGAGTTGATCCGAATCCTTTCTCGAGCATGGACCAAATGAGGGGAGCTAGAAATAAAAACATTTCAATCTTGTATTCTTAAAATTTCATACCTGTACAATCCAGTTTTCAAACCCAATTTCCTGAGGATTGATTCCACAAAAGCGCATGTGGATCCCTTGCCCTTAGTTCCGCTCACATGGATCACGTTTAATCCGTCGATGGCAGTTACCTGGAACAAAGTAGTTTTAAAATGAAATAGGCATCGCGTTTCCAAATATGATTACTGGTTATACAAGAACATTTAATCTTACGATACAATCAATAAAATATGTGAAGCAAGTGAACCTGTCGTCTATATGTCCGTTGAGATCACGAATCAACTGTAAACATATGGAGATTCCTCAGTCGGACGCAACATATGATGCATTTCCTCCACGGCTTGTTTAGAAGATACAATGAGAATTGAAGACGACTTACGGTTATTCCACAAAGCCGTAGATACTCAGTTGTTTTACTGACATTGAATTCCTGCATTGTACCTCGGCTCTCTCGCATCTTCAGTATTGTCAAGGAGTTGGATTGGAGAGAATTCAGGTGCATAATGGCCGACTTAAATAGATATAATTAACTAAATATATGACAGCTAATGCAATACAAATAATTAGATAGAATCCTTCTTGATATAGTAGTATTCGATCAAAATGATACAATTATTACAGCTGAACCGCTGATCAAACGTTACAAATAGGTAAAATCCACAATGAAAGGAAATTATTATTACCTGATAGGTAGTCATATTGCCCCGATCTAGATCCACCTTGGTAGAATACATCTGGCTAGACACTATCGATATACGGTGAATTGAAGACGACGATAGGATACGCCGTCCGTCTACTAAATAAGAGAGTAAGTTACATCTTCACTTTTATAAGCATCCCGATCACTAGACAGTTATGAATTAATAAATAAGATATTCATTTATTCGTAGCTATCTAGCGATTGTGATTTCGCATATGATAGAGAAATATAGAAATGCAAATTATATAACATAGTTATCACAATTACATTAAACAACGTACCAGTTGAATTTAATAGCTTTCAGTTAGAAGTTATATTTGAGACAAGAACCTATATATGGAATCAAAACCATACGAACACATAGGCCAATTCGGAAATTAGAATAACTCCCACAGGAACTATGCTATGGACAGTCCTTAGGAGAGTAACACATAATTTAACATGTGATACAAACCTAGAGTGTGAAAACTTCGTTGCCTACACGGGGCCGCTCTTTGGAGTCGACAGAGTCCGGATAATAAAACTGGAGCCCAATCCAACCGCTTCGATATGTTCATACGACTGACGGAACTGAAACATTTGCTAATAGTATAATTAAGTAACCGTTTCATGCATATGATAGTGGTCACAAGTCTAAGTCCAAAAAAGCACCAAATTAAAAAGTACTGAAAAAACAAATCTACGAATCGGGTTCGCATTATGATAGCGGTCGCTAATGGCACCAAGTATTATCATTGATTGTGCCCCGATACTATCAAATTGTCGATAACTATCGTTATTTTTCAACACTTTACTGCCATTTACAGTGTAAAAACAATAACAATGAACGTTCGTTCGTTCGAACAATCGTTCCTTATATGATAAAATAAGATATTCAACATAGTTGAGCATGAATTTTACTATAAAGCTTGTTAAACCCCAATCCCAGATTATCCGTAAGATTCCTCGAATACCCATGATTAAAGCAACTTACTCGTCAGTGAGAATATCCGTTACCGATCAATAAAGGCAGAAATAAAGTGCTATATAATAATATCAAATGATATAGAAGAGCGAGAGTAGTTGATGGGACATCCAAGGCGAATTTGACCGAGCGCCTATCAATATGGAGATAGTCTATTGAGATTTTATGTGAAATGAAAAGAACATTAAAATGTGAAAGAAATAAACCATAATCGGCAAAATTGGACTATGAAGTCAAGGGTTCACAGGAACTGCCAGCCAGCTGGTGTAACGTTTGAAGGAACACATTATAGCAATTTGCAAAGTTGAATTCTTGATTGGCGGACATTTCACTACGCCTGCCATGCTGAGAAAATTTCAAACCAGTAGATAGATTGGTGTATGAAGTTCGATGCAATACACTGATATGAATCCTACGCGGATACCAAACTATCAACAATAGACATGATCAGCGACTGTCAGTTGGCTGCTCTGATGAATATAAAGTATGGTAAACTATTGTTTAAAAAAATTGTGTTGAATAATGGGCAAAATATGATACTGGTACGAGAATAAACGATCCATTAGAATTTTGCAACAAAATAAAAAGCTCTGTCTACATTACCGAAGAATGACGAAAAATGACACACAAAGGATATAAATAAACAGGCGAAAGAATACTCCAGAGAACGATCAGAGAGTGCGAAGTTGGAAAGGAACCAGAACGTTTCTAAATTCTGTAGAAAGAACTTGTCTCTTGACATTGATAGTAATATCCAGAACTTTAACAAAATTGTTCGGTCGTAGCATCAAAGTTTTTGATGTAATATATGGTTAACTGGGCGATAATTAAGATATTCTGTTATAAAACTTATTCCCAAAAACCATACAAGGTATTAAAGTTTATAAAAAATCTTCAAAGGATAGGTGGACGTATGCGATGGTTCGTTATCAGGCGAATCACATACGCGCAAAAGCTCGAGAACCGGATTAAAAACAACGCTAAGAATACAAATGTGAGCTATGAGACCTTACAGCGTACCACAATCTATCGGACATAATATTCTTCCTTCACTTTATAAACAACAAGTGACCGCAGTATTTAATATCATGTGAACAAGAATGGGAGAGAACGTTGGTCAGCCACGTAACATCGGTTCAAACTATGGACCGGAATTGGAATAGATGTTTATTAATATAAGAGAAAAAAATACAAACAATAATCTACATAAACTATATATAACGATATTAAAACTTCCCTAGACAAACAAATGCTATTAGTATGAAACAAAACTTGGTAACCAATGGTAACCAATGGTAACCAGCACAACCTAAGGAAGCTCAGAGAGGAAAGTCAAACAAACTAAGTGATGAAACCGTCAAAAAATAGTATATTAATGGCAAAATAACTCGGATTAACTAATATATACAAAAGATAAAGAAACTAACTGAAACAGATATATATAAACACAGTGAAAAGAGGGCCAGTAAATTACAAATTCTAAACATAAAATAACAACCTAATATTCCTGTGGAACGTGTTTCGCCTGCGTCTTGTATGAAAGATAGCAGTTCCAGAAAAGCGCTACCATTTGAATGACGATGACTCTCATATTGAGAGGAACCAGGTAGAAGTTGAACACTTGTACCCAAGGCCAAACCTAAAATATCAGCTGTAGAATTTGAGCGAGGTTGAAAAATGAAAACCAGAATCATACAGCTCCATAGACGCTAGCAAATAGTCTATGACAGTTTCACGATTCAGTGTTCAGACACCCTAAACTAACCATAAGACTAGTGCTGTAGATTGGCCACCAATCCTTTTTCATCATATCGAATGAATCTTTTGGTGAAAATCCTTCCAACAGTCGGAGATTGAAGAGTATTATTCCATTGAATATCGGGGCGAAGGTAGTCTACATATGAATAATTAGTGGGAAACGAGTCATCAATTAGTTTGCGAATGACAAATCTATTATAACAGTTTGAAAGATTTCAAAACTTTCGTTGTCCTCAAGCGAAACTATACTAAACCAGATTCAGTGAATACCTCTCAAACACCACACACCCTGGTTAATAAACCGAACACTAAACAAACTATTGTTTATGTTGCTTATAGTATATGGGGCGTTGCAACCTTCTTCACTCCGATAAGAAGTTTCAAAATTCCGTCCAATTTACCTGATCTACAAACACTCGCTTCAGAGGAACGAGTTTCGCCGGCCCGCTACGAATCTTCTCCAAAATAAAGAACCATCGATTCAAACATGGAGCCTAATATAAATATGTAATATGCGTATAAATATCATCTTACTATAAAGCACGATGTGATAATGAAGAATCGACCGGTACGGAGGACATCATAATCCTTCCATCCTCGCTTCTCGAAGATCACCTGACTGAGGCAATCACCCGTTCCTGAGATCACACCTAAGAGATTAATGATAAATATCATATATAAATTACTATCTCAACCTGATGATACCATTTGAGTTAACAAAGGTCTACGCGCCAGTGAAGCTTGGAATGCTCTCCACAACATTGTGAAACTGGCAAACTGAGTTGAATAGAAAAGTGCCTAACTGAAAAGCCAATGTTGACAACATATAAAAATAGAACAAGAACACTCGGAAAGTCTATTGGCGACAACAACGAACTCGTAAACATGCGAGTGCATATATATAGCACTTTACGAACAAAGAACAACGCCTATAGGCTTATAAGCAACGAAATAATGGCAACACTTGATATGCTTTATGTAACTGTCATAAACAGAGTTCTATGTCACCCTTTCACTAAATTCAACGGTCTGAGAACCCACATAAATGTCAAAGCAGCAAACGAATCAATAAAACTTTATTAAAACAATACGGGATAAAACAATCAAGTAGACTATTGAATATTACATTATTATTATTATTCGAATAAATACCGGTATTCAGTTATGCACCACTAAATGATATGACACAAACGATATATTTAGGCTCACATTGGTGAGCATACTCAACTAAATAGAACGAAATAGTAAATATTACAGAACACATGAAATTAGATGAAAAACTATAATACAGAACAATATCACACATAATAAACCAGATAAAACTTGGCTATACATAAGAGAAAAAAGCCTAATACTTACAAATAAAACCAAGGGACTTCACTAGTCGTTTACGCTATTTCATATTCTTCTTGCTATTTAATAGAGAGCCGAAGAAGCTACCAAAAATCTAAAGCGAATGAATTTTATTGGATTGAAGTGAAACACAAACCTTGTCCTCTTTCAGCATATCTACGAGTTTGTTCTCCGGTGGACCAGGAGCTGCACATTTCTTTTGGCATGGTTCTACATTATCCTTCGAAGATGGGACCATATCTGCGATGGAAGGCAGAGCTACAATCTCCTTAAGAGGAGAGTCAACAATTTCCACCGGACATTCGATAGGAACAAACGGTACACCAGTACACATCTGAAAAAGTATAATGAGTAAATGAGAACGATCCAAGCAGTGCTGACTTTGGTGCTTAATAAACATAACTGAGATAAGAACAGAATTCAAAATGTTTCTATAGAAAACATGTAGCTGAAACGAACGCATCCTAACAAAACGAACCTTATCACGAATAACAACGGTCTTCTTAAGAAGATTTATATCAATATCCATTGCATCCAATTCTCTGTTGCGCCTCTTGACGAAATTGCCTACGAGAACAGTAGGATATAGACGAGGGTCCTTTCTACGAAACCAGAACTAAAATAAAGAAAATGAAAACGTCAACCTGGTACATATTGCATACCCCATTATCATGACTTGGCTTCTTGGGTTCAGGAATCTTGGTCCTTGGTCTTTCTCGTTTTTTCTCTGCATGTGCCTCTTCAATTATTCGACGCTCCTCTTGCATCTTTAGACGATTTCCAATAAGGAAACCAATATCATCGTAGACGCCTGCATCAATATTTTATTAAAAAATTATTCAAAAAATCGTACCAATAACGCAAATTGATGGATCAGGGATTGAAACTACATCAGCGCCGATGCATGGGGCTACCGGCTCCGATTTACCACGTTTCGATTCCACGTCAACCACAATACCACCAGTAGTCGAGGAAGATGTGGTGGGAACCAAGTCGACCTTCTGCGTTTCTTTACGCCTCACCTAAAATAAAAAAAATATAACATACGAAGCAGAAAACAATTGAATACCCTATAATACATCTAACTGATTTGGTGAGAAAATAGTGAAAGTCAGTTTTTCCTCAATCGATATATTCCTAACGTGTCGACATGAACAACTCGGTAATCACCGAGTCTCGAAATCATGGTGTGCAGCATACTTACATTTTCATCCAACAAAATTTTTTCAAATGTATTTCTTGGCTTCCAGTCTTCTCTTATTTCAGGCGGCGATTCTTCGCTTTCTTCTTCTGGTTTTGCCCTCTTGCGTTTCTTCTCTTCCAGAGCTTTCTTCTTGGCAATTCCTTTGTAGTCGATGACCTTATGCTCGTGAGGCTCATCGCCACATCTAAAAAACAAACACATTAAAATTATGCAAATTCCTAGAGACGTACTTGTAGCCATCACTGTAATCGACCGTGAGAGTGCACGTTTCATAGCTGAGCTCCTCGTAGGGACTACATCCAACAACCCTCATGTAGCCACCTTTTGTGCAAGTGCTTGTAGTAAAAGTAGTGTCCAATATAGATGTTTCACTATAAAACAATAATATTATTGGATTATCAGATTGCAAACCTAGTGTCAACTAGATCAACTTCGGTTACGCTGCTGGACCCACTAGCAGTATTTACGGCAGGCACTTGGTTCGCACTACCTAAATTAATCAGCACTATATGTAATATCCACGCAGTTATACCATTCAAGGATTCACCAGGCTTGGTAGACCAGTCCAGATCCAACAACTCTGCCATGTATGAAACTTCGTTTGAAGATTTCTAAAATAATAGGCTCCAGAGTTAATTATGAAAAATTATATATTACCGAAGCAGAGCTGCAGGGCATTATATTGACGAAATCATCATATAGCGGTTGCTCTTCGATACTGCTATGAAAATCGATGAGGTCGCAATGATTTTCAATATGAGATCCTGAACTGGCAAATTAATTAGACAAGTCGATCAGAATAACAAACCATCGGTTCGAGCTTCCTCGAGATAATCTGATGAAATGTGACATGGAGCTATCTGAGTAATAAATGAATTTCATCATAAGCCTTAGTTTACCATGTCGCCTTCACATTCCGGTAAGGATACATCAATAGCACGCCATTCATACGTCATTCCAGGCATTTCGCGACAAGCAACAAATTTCACTCGACGGTTCAGTTGAATGCGAATCTAAATCTTACATGTAAAATTAACGAACGGTAAAAAACTATACCCTAATCTTCGTATCCAAGTGAAGAGTAGAGAATGGAATCAGAACGTCTGGATTGTTGACTGGGCAAATGAGAATTTGTATTGCTTTCCTGCACTCATCCTTTGTTTCATGAGCGTAATAGAGCTGAAATGCATGCATTACTATTATTTTAGTGGGTTCATCTGCTACAGAATAAAATAACAAAGACGCATGCTACAGTGCCGAAAGCAATAGAAAAATAAACGACTAAAATATTTAGAGCATTTTTAGTGGTCGTAGAAATATTACTCACGGACTAAAGAGGGCTGCGTTGTGAGCAAAGTCACAGTCCCAATGTGCATCAGTAAGAGTAATCACCTTTGCAATAGTGGCTTCTCCTTCTTGAATCTCTTCGTATGGCTTACAGAATATGAGGAATTTCTTCAGGATACGTTCATGTCCAATGACATCATTGAACCATCGAGGAGCTAAACCAACAGATCCAGTAACTGTACGGGATCCAGTCAACGTTGACTTCATGGCTCGCAACTAAAGGAGAAACGCCATTATTGATTAATTAATCGATAACTGCCTCATTATGGTTCATTCTGAACGAAGTGCATCCGGTTCCGATTTCCCGGGCAATGATGTCCTTTGTAAATATTGATGGGTGAATGAGGACCGATTGTAAATCCTGAAAGAAAGAGTAATAAACTTGTAGATGAATAAATCATACCTTATCATAGGCAGTTCTGAAGCTTGTTACGGAAACAGGGCCAAAAACAGTGTCCACAGCCAAAACAGACTCTTCGAAGCGAATTTCTGGAAACAACTCGTTAAATGGAACATTATACGAAATCACTACCTCCGGGTAAACACGTCATGTTTTTAATGTGGAAGAGGAAATGATGCGACTGCTCTCGCTCTGTCGGATGCTTGTAAAAACATTCGAATTCCACTTTTGCTCCAGCCTTCAATAGGGGATCATCCTTGTTGAACAGTGCAAGCGGCTCGCCTAAACAAGGAAGTTCAATTGAGAAATATTTGATTTTCGAACCATTGAAAACCGTTCTTCCATCGAAGTAGAAGTGAACACTGGATTGCTTGAGATTTCTGGCGCATAAGAGTTCGCCACAGCTACCATTGAACCATAACACAATGGCGACGGATCCAAATTCTGAAATAATCGTAAATTACAGGCATATACGGAAGCCAACCTTCGGGCTGAGTGTCCACAATCGGCTCATACTCGACACCCCACGAATTATTGTTGGGGAATTGTGATCCATTGCGATGCATATGATTTCCTTGGAATCCACGGTAGCCTCCTCTCTGCTGATTGTATTGGTGCTGCCTTGACTGCATATGGTAGGGCATTGGCCTTTGTCGATGTTGATAATCATTACCATAGGGAGCTTGACTGACGAAGGGCCCGTTGTGGGGATAACGAGAAGTAGAGGCCGATGGCATTCTCGGGTCCTCGTGAAAATTGCGATATTGAGAGGACATATTAGCGTTCTCCTAAAAATGAACAAAATATAATTCTGAGAGAGATTGGAAACAAACCAGGGCTCTCGTTCGCATATACAAGTCTTGATATTGAGGATCCACTGAAGACTGTCTGTTGCTGGCATATCCATTATTATTGCCATATTGCGGGCCAGACTGAACAAATGGAGAACCTCTTCGATTAGGATAGACGGGACGATTAAATGAGGAAATATTTGGCCTAATCTGAAAAATAGACATTTCAAAGAATCGCAATGAATTAACTTACATTACTATTGTGTTGTGACTCCATGGCGTTCCTCACCAGGTGCGAATTTCCATTGTGAGTTCCTATACAGAAAATGTATTAAAAACATTTAGAATTGAGCAAACCTGCTATGTCGTATAAATCGCAATTCCTGTTGTCGTACTGAGTATACGGCAATCGGGCCATTGCGATTTCCAGTAGGCCAAATACTGAAATGGAGTTCATAGATATAAACAAATAACATTAATAATAAAAATATGAGCAACGTGCTTAATAAAAAACAAAATTGTTTGAGAACTTTTTTTGAAAAATTTTGAAACTGCAAAGATCATATGTTGAGCTCTACGGCTAAGCTATGCTATATTGCGAATTTTATTCAAATTTTATTATCCGAAAAATCCGATCTTCAATAAACATTTTGATTTACTTTTTCACTACATAGAGCTAGGAAAATGAATAAGTGTATACTATAAACATTACGTAGCTTTAAGAAGCCTTGGAATCTCTGAATCGTGGCAAAACACGAGTATAGGCTACACATCTCTCAGATAGTTTTATTTTCCTTTTAGTTATAACACAGGTGTGCTCCTAATGATTGTACTGAATAGCCTTGAATAGCCAATCTCTTTCGTCGGTTTCCACTGCATTTATTCTACTGACTGATCTACTACGCGCTTACTCATGTTCAATAATTCAATCATTTACCGCATTCAACACCATTTAGTGTTTCTCCTATTCCACATAAGATACTGTGCAAAGTATCATGCTTATTGGTTTGCAACCTGGATGTTTCCGTTGGTTTTCCCTTTTTCTTTGTGAATAACAATGTTGCGGCCTCACGTTCCCTGACGGAATGGACATGTACTTGGCGTTATGCCATCTGCCCAGCGAAACGACTGCGTTCCACTAGAAATTGTCGCTATTTTCAGTTTTTACATTATTTCCTGCGAGGTATTTAGTATTTATTTTTAGTATTGTTTCATAGTATGTAATTAAAAGAGGAAATTGTATTATTGAAACTAAAATAACATATTGTTTGATGAGATACATTATCAGTTTCACGTGAAAATTATAGAATCTAATACTTGAACGGCTTTGAATTTATTTTTCTTCCGATTCGCTGTGAATTTGTTTCATTCTGGTATTTTAGCTATATCCATTCCAACAAGCGTGTTTACGGACCGGGCCTTGTTTTCAAAAGTCGGTCCGTTGTACCAGACCAGGGGCCGGCCGGATAACCACCTCAGAGGGTACAAAATGTTGGAAACCGGCCCGGCCTGAAATTTTGAAACCCAGGCCTGGCCGGGCCGGCCGGATAACCACTTCTGCGTTGTACGACCCAGTCCGGCCTTTACCAAAAATTTTTAGGACTGGGCTGGGCCGAAAAGACTCTACCCCTAGATTCCAAGATTTTAGTAAACTTTCCGCTATTTGAACTGTATGATACTCATTCTTTTTTGTAAACTTCGCTCATAAAATTATTTTTGCAGCTAAAATGAAAGTTGAAGAAACTACTCCCGAAAGGGGATCACCAATGGATACCGATGATCAGGATATTTTCGAGGAATCCGCGACTAAAAAGGCAACTCCTGACAGATCACCGAAACACGCCTCACCACATGCAAAACGCATTAAATTGGAGGTTAGCTGGAATATAAACATAATATATTTTAATCTGAACTAAATTAAAAAAAAACTGATGTGGTAATACCAACAGTTGTTAAAACTTTTGACTGAAACTGTACAGTAGAGTTGGGCGTTTTGACCCGTTTTCTCCCAACCAGGTTTCGGGTTGAAACGGGATGGGGCAAAAACACAGGTTTTCTGGTTTCGGGTTGAGCTCAAACTCGAATTTCAACCTGGGGCTCGTTTTTTCGGGTCGAGTCAGAGGTGGTTATCCGGCCCACCTCAAAGTGTACAAAATGATGGATGCCCGGCCCGGCATTTTGAAACCAAGGCCGGGCTGGCCGGACAACCGCCTCTGGGTCGAGCTGCCCATCTCTATTGCACAGTAGCTATAGATAACAAAGTAATTGGTTAATTGGCCTGTTCCCTAACTGGCTAGCGACCTTTGTAACGTAGAATCAACAACAAACGAACCTAATTTTAAAGCAAACATATAAGTTTATGCAACTTTTAACTTGATAAGCTCATAGTTTTGGGCCCTATTGAAATTCTTGGCCCGGTGCAAAATTCAACTCTCAAGCTCCTCAGAACATAAGATATTTAGCAGGAAGAATCAGACAATGATGATGAGGAAAGTCGCGAATCAACTCCAGCACCTAGAATTAGACACAAACGGGAGTGTGTAGAGAGTGCTAAGAGGAAGATTGTTAAAGTAGAAGAACGAGATGTTAAGGTTGGTTAGGAAGTATATAGTCTGTTGCAAGAGGTAGGTAGACAGCGCTGTATCCTGTGGCCGTGGTATAGAAACAGCCGGGTGGGTGCCGGGGCAGTTCTTAGCCTGCCACAGCCAGAGCTGTTAAACCGGCGGGCCCGGCCTGGGTTACAAATCTTAGGCCGGGCAGTCTGCCGACTGTAGTCAATAACCACCCGGGAGTATCTATACTACTGCCACAGTAGAGAACCGGTATTTGATAAAAATGAATTAACTCTAAATAAAAAGGCTGTTAAGGTGGGGCAGGAATATTAGGAATAGAAAAATATGTTTAGACAAGTAGATGTACAGATGTACTAAACTAACAAGGTTCAGACTTGGATAGGAATATGAATATTTGAACTGTTTGTTCAAACGTCGTTACCTTTGCTAAGTTTATTGTTATGCTATTTTTGTTTAAACCAAATGAAGTAAATGAAGAATGAACTAAAATAATAGGATTCAGCCATATATCTTCACGTGTGAAACATTTACTTTCAAACAGTTCCGATAATATAAACGCAACTACGTGCAACATTGTTTTGACTACATGTGATAATGCTCGCTTAGCTGACGGAATGTTGGACCAAACATAACCATAGGCTCAACTACAGAAGTATCCAACACCAATATATTATCGAATTTTATCAAGTTCCGCAGTTTTTCCGTTCCTTGGAATATTACACAGCCCATACCTACTACGGGCCGGCCCGTCACACAGACCCAAATTTTCTAATTTTCTAATAATAGTAAAATTGCGGGCCGACAATTTTCGACAGGTGTGACATAGCCGCCTCTCCTCATGATACTGAACTAACCACTTAGGTCTTGATACAGACTATTAAAGTTGATAGAAACTAAATATATAAACCGAGTAAGACAATAATATCTCCTTAACTATGGGCCAGGTATCTAGGGGGACCGAAAAAATGAAAAATTTCAAAAAAACCTGAAGTAAAGGTTACACAGAGTGGGGCTAAAGTTAAACAAGAGTGGCCTGGGTGCCTTAGCCTAATAAAAATAGGACTATTTCTGCATAAATTACTTTTGCCACAGCACTTTTTGGAAATTTGGGTTTTCTACGGTAACCTAAGATACCCGGTCTTAACTGTGTGACAACCTCTAAAGATGCATTACCTTCCAGGCAGATACACCCGACTCCCGAGAAGGTTCTTGCGAGCGGAGTGAATGCCCGGTCCAAAAACGATGTTGTCTTGCGTTTGGTGATGGGTTAGTACAATATATTAAATGTTTCAAAGTCTTGTCCCTTCAGATGCCTCCGAGACTGTGTTGATGCGGTAGGCAAACTATACCATCACATTTCGAAACATGAACATATATGTCACGTTTGCTATGACATATTGTGGAAATCGTAAGTTCACCTCATTTTTAGTAATAGCAAATGTTTCAACTTTAGTGGTACTCCTACTGGAGCAAAGTTTGCAGCGTGGAAGGCCGCATGGACTGAAGAAAGTCGATGTAACCCTAGTGTAAAGGCGTTCGTATTGGTAAGTTAGCGAAATGCTTACAAGGGAAGGCCGCGAGGCCGTGCCCACCAAAAAAAAACCACACTATATGTGGCCTATATAAGATCAATATAGAACCCGAAACCCGTTTTTATTTCTTGCAACTGCATTTTACTGGTTTCGAAACATGATCACAAAACAGAAAGCTTGTGTAGATCATACGAGTGCAGAATATCGGGAAATATTGGTTACGTGTTAACCAGGGCCAGCGCTGGGAACTTCAAGGGCCGGCCCGGTCCGGGGCTGAAAATTTGAGTAACGGGCCGGCCCGGGCCGGCCTTTTCACTGCCCTGCATAAGGCAATTTAATGAGCCAGGTAGCCGAACGCTCCAAATTCCTTAACTTTAGGACCAAATTCTCCCCTATTGGTTGGAATGTAAGTCTTGTGAGAAGTTCCGACCTCACAATGTCGACGGAGTGCTAAGCAGCGAATTTATAAGAAACTTTACCTGTAATGATTGTTCTGCTCCAGAAGATAAGGTATTTATATATTTTTAGGTCCATATTTTTAGAACATTTCGGTTTTGCTCGATCGATTTGCCATATTTTGAATTTTAAATTCCCAGGATTTTCCTTTGACAGACTACACGATCCCAGTTGCATGTTACTTCAAAAAGTCTGAAACATTTAGTGCAGCCGAATATTCTAAAAACTGACTCCCCATAAATAACGTAGCATTTTAAACAGTCTAATAGAGTACAAGGGAAAAGTGTATTATATTAGCTTATATGGTATTACTATATTGACTAGGACTCGCTTCGCTCGCCCTAGCTGGGGGCCTGCGGCCCCCAGACCCCAGCACGCGTGTTGCTCCCTCGCCAGCTTACGCTGGCTCGGTCACAACGCGCGCACGTACAGCTCTCAGAAATATTTGCAAAACAAATGCATGCAACGGGAATCGAACCTGTGGCCACATACCGCTCGCCAGACAAAGCTACTAACCACTATACCATGCATGCTAATCCTAAATCTTTGCGGAGTCATAACTCCCGTCAAAATTGACGGATTGGATTTCTTTTTTGGCTGGATGCTTAACTTGTACTGTCAGAGACAAAAAGCGTGACGTCTCGTCACCATTCGCGATTAGTAATAGGGGCGTAGATTACATTTTGTAGTTATTTAAAGTGATAAATAGATTTTGAGTAGAAAAGTTGTTTGTTTTGATACAAAAATGCTATTTTGAACACTTTTTACCAAATATTGAGCTTCTTTATTGATTTATCGAAAAACTTGTAATACAAAAGTTGTTCGTCTTGACAAGCTGAACAAAATTGAAGCGGGTTGATTTTTCACCAAAATGAATTTGAAAGGAGTTATAGGGCATTTAAGTTGGAAATTGGCATTTTTTGAGGTCTCAAACAGAAAATGGGTCTGCAGTTCGAATTCCGGGTCGACAAATTTTTTTGCAAATTTTATTTTCTGAACCAGAATTGAAAACTGAACATTTTTTAATCTCGGAAGGTTTTCACCAAAATGAAGTAGAAAAAAGTTACAGGGCTTTAAAGCATGAAGAAGCCATTTTTGAGGCATTTTTGCGAATATTCCGAATAACTTTTTTCCTGAACATAATTCGGTACGAGTTAATATTATATTATTTGTATATACCCCGGAGTTAATATTATTTGTATGAACATTCCGCATCGAGTGATGCTCTTGAAAACGTATATACCTCTATTCTAAAAATCAAAATTTCAGAACAGCAAAAAATGTCCAGTTTTGTGGCTCATGGGAGCTTCAAAAAGATCTTTGAATTTAGCGGAAGATATCATTCTGGCTTAATTTTTTCAGAGAAATTCAGTGGTATTAGTTGCTAAGAGCTAACTTTTACGCCGCGACCTCTGCGCAGCCTCAAAGTGGTCAAAAAAGCTCATTTTTCAAACTTTGAGGCAGCGCAGTGGTCGCGGCGTTAAAGATACGCACATGAGACCCTGCCCAATCAATTTCCCTCATAAAAGTGACCCGGAGTATATGCTTTTCATACTCGATATAAAAAAAAAGTGCAATTTCAAAAACTCGATATTGCACATTATTTTTGATTTTGAAAAAAATAAGACCATAGGCCGATAGCTCTTTCAATGCTGATTCCGAATTAGTGTATCTTAATATATGTTATCTCAAAAAAAATTGAGATATCCGCTCTCAAAGGGTGAAAAATGGCCATTTTATGCCACTTTGAGGTTGCGCAGAGGTCGCGGCGTTAAAATTGCGCACCTGAGACCCTGTCCAATCAATTTCTCTCGTAAAACTGACCCAGAAAACATTCTTCTCATATTCTGAGCTTAAAATTCGGTAGAACCAATTGCAATTGTATATTAGGAGTTAGAGGCAAACGAAGCATACCAGCGATGCAGAGTCTAAAACAAGAAGGATAGTTAATTTGAAAGAACTTATGATGGGGGAGGGAAAGGTTGTTAACATTTTTGGACCTTGGCAGACTACGAATCACCGGTTATAATGACACCCGTCTGGCATCAGCTATGTCCCCATCCATTCGGGGTTCTCAAAATTGCCCGGCACGGCCCATCGGTCCGGCCGTTTTGAGAACACTGCCCCCATTATGACCAGATATGACAATTTTGTATATTAATTTGTTGATACTTTTGTCCATAACTGTCTCGGAAAACCAATAAACTTTCTATTTCTATTCATATTTGCCGGCCGGGCCCACCCAAAAAGGCGGTTATTCGAATCTTGACAATTTCAGTTAACAATATTGAATGGATGAAAGACAATTGCTAACGAAGTTTTAAGCGATTTCATCTTTTGGATAAACTATATACAATTTTATGAGATACCAAGTTGGCTCCTAAACCGACTTTTTCGCTAATTACTGTTGTTTTTGTACCGTGTACCGTGTAATTACTGTTGTTTTTGTACCGTGTACCGTGTTCTTTTCTGGTTTTCAAATGGTTTTGGGTTTTTGGGCCAAGCTGTTCAACTCTACACATCTATAGACATACCTCTACTTCCTGCATAAAACATTCCAATTCTTCAATATGCTTGACACGCTGATCAGCGAATGTATGGCCAACGTACTTCTCAAGCTGAAAAGATATGTATAAAGGATTTCATTTTTCCGAATAATAAATCAGTTTCCATACTAAATAAGTTAAATAATATAGTGTAAATATAGTCCGTAATAGTCCATAAACTTGTCAATCAGGGTTAAAAACTACCGAGGCTCACAGGATGGTAATGCATATATCTGCGCCATCCGGAACTGAACGTTATTTAATTTATTTATTTAATTTTGTTTTCAACTTATTAATTCTATAATAACACTTGTTGGTACATCATTGAGTGTAAACGTCGATAACTTCAGTTGCCTGTACTTTACTTAACAAACTTAATTAACAAAATAACTTAATTAAACTAAATTAACAACTTAATTAACTTAATTAAAACTTAATTAACAAACTGTACTTACCACAGCTAGTTCCTTCTCATACTTTTCTGTACACTTTTTCAGTTTGCTCTGTCTACCAGCAGTTTCGCCCTTCTTCAAATCATCTGCCGCTATATCCTTTTGATCCTTGGCAATCAACAGTTCTGTCTTCAGCTTTTCGTACTAAAAATATGAAATGTAAACAAATTTACGTTAGAAGCGTTCGAAACGAGGAAGCTATACTCAACTTAAGCTTAAAGGCTCGAATCCCGAATCTTCCCGAAGAAGGAATCCACCGCCCCTAGGAGCTTTTCTACCACAACTTGAACGTAACTCTTTTTTGTACCTAATTTCCTCATCCCTCCCACTTTCTATACTTACTTCATTAAACATATGGTTAATAAATGATCTAATCTGGTGAATTTGTCTTCTTGCACGGTCTCTCAACTCTCTGTGTTTAGCTAGAGCATCTTTACATTCTTTACGACAATCTTG
>JAQGAV010001516.1:0-20418 GCA_034691345.1 Phasmarhabditis papillosa
GATCCCAGCCTCCAGAACTGCATATAAACCGATCCAATTAGACTAATAAATATTGTTCTACTCTATCGTCTTCAACTGTATCCCCTTGAGTTCTGTTGGTAATCATAATGTCATGGTAGAACTTAAGTCACTGTTTCAGCTATGACAGACCTTCAATTGAAAAAAATATTTCTCATTAAGTACATATTCCAATTATTTGTGGGGAAGAAAAGAAATATAAACTGTTTTCAGGTGTTTCAAATAACAATTTTAAGTATTTCTAGAGAAAATAAGTTTGTGTGCACCCATGGGTTTAGTTAGTAATAATTTTTACCCTCTACTAGCTGGCGCCGCAGGCCTATACACCAGCTTACTAAAAACAATCATGTTCCCATCATGACCCGATATGACAATTTTGTGACTCAAAATGACCCGAAATGATCTTCATTAACATCAATTTCAAGATGAAATCAATTCCAGAATAAAAATAAACTATTCAGAGCGACCCCGTTTGCTAGTACTCTCTTATTCGCTTACAAAATTCAAAAACCCCTAAATGTAGCTGTTTTTGGTGAATTTCAAGAAGAAAAAAAGTTAGTAACAATTGTTATCCTTACCTATGTTTGCAATTGCTTATTCGGGTATATTGTTTGCAAGGCTTTTGTTATCAGTCTACATTTGAGCTACCCAATTGAATGATAGTAGGAAAAAGCATAAGAACAATCAATGACACTAGCAAATGTATGGCTAGGCCCGGTTATTATTTCTGCCTATAGTTTGTCGGTTCTGCTAATTTGGTAAGCTTGCTTATACAAATATTCAAAGTGTATTCAAAATATTCAAAGTGTATAGTCTACGGACAAATCTCATGTAATTTAAAGGTCTATTTATTAAAAGGCGAGCGCACAATTGTATCGTTTGCTTGTACATTTTCTTTCGATTTCCACGCTCCTTCTAAATTCTACAGTACACCTCTGCAAACGATTCATCCGTCGACTATAAATACTATTTTGATACCATAGTATAGATTTGTTAAGTTATTTTTTGTTTCACTTTTCTCACTATCAGCTACATAGTGCTATAAATCTGGATAGCAAACATGTAATTTGTGTCTATAAATATATTAATAAAACTCTTTCAAAAGGTTTACATCTGATCAATCACAAATTCGATTATTTTATAACCTGTAAATCGAAACCAGAATGTCTCTATTTTGATAAGAAAAAGTTATCCACCAAAAAACCTATATATTCCAAATGCACTTGTGCTACCAAGATAAAGTATATTTATCTGTATCTCAATGATAGTTTAATTTTATTACAGTGCTATTATTTCATCAAGACATGGTCGGTTACCGCCAAGATGGCCGTATCTTAGGTAAGTATACTTACGACAACAAGCATGTTTAGGACGAACTGTAACTATAAACACTGAGACCTTACTTACGAATTTTAGTGAACTCGCTACGAGACCACCTGAAATGAACGTCTACAGCATGATGACTAACCATATTGCACTGATGGGTGAGACATATTTGAATTAATAACGTCTTCATTATAGTCGACGGACGAATCGCTTGCAGCTAAAGGTCTATTTATTATAATGCGAGTTCACAATTATATCGGTTACTTGTATATTTCCTTTGGATTTTCGCGCTACTTCTAAATTCTATCGTACACCCCTGCAAACGACCCATCCGTCGATAAGATCCATTCCTCATTGTATATTTTAAATCACAGGCTAAATCGATGCCCCTAAATCATAAAAGTTCCGTTGTTCCCACATTGAAGCCTAGAATGAGACCAACTTTTACAAATTCCTCCCTAACAGCTTTGTCAATCAACTACTGTAGAAAACAAAAACGATATTTAAGTGGTAATCTGGGTGTACTTGAAGCATCGAGAACTGGTATCTTACTTTGCCATGGAAGGCCGATTCCCTAAGAAGAGAATGCTATCATTGTTCAATATGTGCGTAGGATGTACAGCGGCAGTGGCTATGCAAATGAGTGCCAATTTTCCGGTAACTTAGCTCTATTTGATGTTAAATTACCAAAATCAGTTGGTATTTAATCCCCAGCATACTACAGACTGCAGAAAATCGATAACCAAATAGCTCAATCAAGCTTGGGTTGTAACTCAACAGCCCCAACTAGTAAATAATGTATTTAAATTTAGTTGAAAATATCTAAATCACACAGTAACTATGCAGAAATAACTCAAAGACGGACACAATGAAGACTAATGAAGATTCCATAATCAAAAAAATGCATTATCTTTCAGAAGAGTCAAATTCCATATGTCCAGACTATTTCGAGTCTTACTCTTCTATTCTGCACGGTGACATACATATGGATTCACACGCTATTTTCCTTCTTCGTTGTTGACACGAACATTGCCCGTGTGAGACTATTCCTAGTCCGTATATTCCTCGCCTCAGTTGTAACCTCGTGCACGGGAACCAGTAAGTATTATTGTCGCAGAAAATAAATACATGTTAGAAATATATTAACAGCGAACACTAAATGCGTAATTAAACGCATATTCTTATTTCACCACATTACAGATGTTTGTTTAAATATATAAATAAGTTTATAAGTAATAACTCGGTAGCAATTTAAATTTCAGTGCTGAAAGTGTTCGATGTTCAAGGACATAATTTTGACAAGACGACACCATCACCAGCGGTTAGTCAATAAAAGCAAATAAAAAGTTAAAGTATTCTGTTATGCTCCGATAATAAATGGAACCACACATGAATTGTAAAAATTACCTTCAGGTGACTGAGACGAGCGGAGCAATATTTGAATGGGTTGTCTACTTCGCTGTATGCCTATTTTTACTAACTGATGCTCATGAATTTCGAAATATGGAATTTCATGCGCCAAAATTAGTAATCCCAGGATCACCGCTATATGATGAAAATCGTCTGATACACTCTGGAATACATTTGTCACTGCCTGCAAGAAGAAGAGAAATGTCATTCAGTGATCTGCCAGCGGAGGCGATGAGCGCTACACTTGTCCGATGAACGTATATTCCGAATAAACTATTTATAAACTTTAACCCCCTTATCAATATTGAGTGTGAATAACAATAAGATAAATACAGCTCGCAATACTTAAAAATATATATTCAAAACCTTTTATAAACATATGTTAGAAAAGTGTTGTCATCAAGCAGTTGTCACTGTGCTTACGCGGGCGCCCTTCGTTTAACGCCAACCGCGTACCACTGAAATATCATCATTTTCAAATCTTTGGTGAATTTTCACGAGAATTTCCTTAATTTAGTTATTTAGTTAAATTGTTGTTACTTTTGTTGTCTGTTTCATCTATTTAACGTTCAAGTGAACCATTATAGATGGCAGAATCCTCCAAGCATCAAAAGAAGAAGCCTATTGATGATGGAAATTATGACAAAGAGGTATTGTCTTCGTTCGGTTCAATTACACTCGTGAATGATTTCAGGTTATTTCCAAGCACCCTGATCTGGAATTGGCCAACTTACGCTACCTTGCCACTCATCCACAATTGCCCGAAGTACGCAAAAATGATTGTCTGAATAAGCTCCAGGCGGTAAGTAATTGTGAGTCGCCTGTAGGTAACACAGTTCTTTTCAGGCCGTTAAGGAGTTCGATATGGCACCTTTATACGAGTTGGTCTGCTCTGATTTGGGAAGAACACCGGATGCGAACGAACTCGCAACCATGAAAGCTGCAAACGAGAAACGCATTAAGGAAATTGATGCTGAAATCGTGGATGCCGAGAATAATCTTGGTCAGTGTCCGTACACTTTTATTTTAGACGCTTAAACTGCTAATATGTTGGGTAAACTTTCTTATTTAGGCGAGTCGGAAGTGCGCCAAGCATTTTTACGTAAATTCGAGTATTATTGCCAAATCGGGGACAAGGATAACATTGTCAAGGCTTTCACGGTAGTGTTCTAACTTTTTCGGGTTATTTAGTACATTTTACAGGCAACTTATGAGAAAACGGTCGGCATGGGTTATCGTATCGATCTTGTTTTCGCAATGATACGAGCTGGTCTCTTCTTCCTGGACCACGCTATTATCAATCAGTATATTGGTAAAGCTAAAGAACTGATGGAGCAGGTTCGAATTAGGTTGTTTTTCCAACAGATGTTCTTCATTTAGGGTGGTGATTGGGAACGAAAAAATCGTCTACGTTCATATGAAGCATTATATAAAATGTCAGTGCGTGATTTCCATGGAGCTGCATCTCTATATCTGGAGGCTGTCCCTACATTTGGAGCTTATGAACTTATGAATTACGAAAATCTGGTGTTCTACAGTGTCATTACTTGTTTATATGGTTAGTATCTGTCTAGTTTCTTTGAAATTGTTTTTACAGCACTGGATAGACCCGACATTCGCAGCAAAGTGATAAAATGTAATGAAATACAGGAGCAGGTAATATTTATTGACTGATATGTTTACAATTCGTTTTCAGCTTACTGGAGGTGGGGAGAATGGCGCCCTTATTCCTGTCCGAGAATTTCTGGAAGCTTTCTATGGATGTCACTATGAACGATTCTTCGTGCAATTGGCATCTCTGGAGGCTGAAAGAGTATGTAATCTGCATCGATTGCTGAATATAATCTCATTTTTCAGTTCAAATTTGATCGCTATCTATCTCCACACTATAATTTTTATTCTCGGGCAATGCGGCTCCGTGCTTATGAGCAATTTCTGTCGCCTTATAAGACGGTAAATTTTGTTGATGATTCTTGTTCCAATATTGTTTCAGGTCAGATTGGATATGATGTCTTCCGACTTTGGAGTTTCTCGTCAATTTATCGATAAAGAATTGCACAGGCTTATTGCTTCAGGCCAGCTTCATTGCAGGTTTTAAAAAGTTCATAGTCGTTATAGCAATGTTTTAATGTTTAGAATTGATGCCGTTCGTGGGGTAATCGAAATGAACCACCCAGACTCGAAGAATCATCTGTATAAGCAAGTGATAAAGTATGTGTTTTATGCCGCCTAACTAATATGGTGTTCTTTCAGGGATGGTGATATTCTTTTAAATAGAATCCAGAAGTTGGCTCGTGTCATCAACGCCTGAACATGTCAAAAAGTCTATTGCTATCGGATTGGCGGCTTCACGCTATTTAAGTTATTAATATTCAGTAAATTAATGAGGTGTTACTTGTGTGATTTGGCAATTGTATGCATTCTGCGTGTATGTACTATAAAGATGTTTCCAAATTGTTTATTTTACGAAGATTTGGTTGTTGCCATATGTATATTTGTGTTTAATTCATATTTTTTTTAAATGACATCGCGTAGTAGACTTTAATGCGTTCTTTGAGACGTTGGTACGGTTCTGTTCCTGGAGCGCAATATGTTGACCTTAGTAGTGGCGCGAAAAGTCGTACGATCAGTGGTGCCTATAACCATGTTAACATTTATCGGTTTTGTGCATTTCACCTTTCTGAGAAGTTCATCGTAGTTTTTAGTTGTTCTTTCTATTCCCTCTAGCACGCCTTGTGTAATATCTGCCGCTGTATCATTTATCAGTCCTTGGCATTGTGCGTTGTCGCGTAGTTGTACAATCTACATTAAGGCTACATTTCATGCAGTAGTTTGCTAACCTTTTCCTGATATCGAATATCTACCAAGCACAGATGTCCGTTCGGCTTGAGTACGCGATAGCATTCTTTTAGAAATTTTTCTTCATTTCCATATAAATGTGAAGATTCCACGTTTACCGCTAAAATTGTCTTTGTTGTGGCTTGCCCGCCCCATGTTTATTTAAAGTGCTTGTATCATTGTTATACCTAAGTCGAACATTTTCTCTGGGAATGGAAGACAACCAGCGTCTGCTTGCTTCACTTCTCTATGTGAAGGGCCAACTTTGTCAATACCTTGGATGTCTGCTAGCTCTGGATGCGCTCTACAAATATGTTAATAATTAAAATTTTACTAAATTTGTCACCTCTTCATCCAGTCGATGCCACTTCCGTTTCCAGCACCTATTTCGATCACGTTCATGTTATGCAGGTTTGGGTACTTGGGATGAGCACTCAGACATTTCTCATATAGGTAGTAGTGAGGGAGATCTCGTTCTGTTATTCATGTAACTATCTCTATATATTTACCGCCCACCATTACTTTTGCATGTGCTCTGAATTTTCTTTTTGATAGCTTCATCTTTTTCATCAATCGGCCAATATCCTAGATTCATAAATGTAATTGGTGTTGCTTTGCTGCATAGGGCCCATGACATTAACGGGTAAATTATGAATCTGTCGAATATATGTAGGATTAGTCTTCTCAGGAGAGAGAACATTTTTTTTGCTTATGCGTTGTTAACAACAGTCTTATATAGTACGGGATTACCCCTAATTAGCTGTCCTTTTGTATCAAATTCAGAACTTAATTGGCCAAATTAATATATCTATTTCAGTTAGAATGTCCGGTCGTCAGGGTGGCAAGGCCAAGCCTCTGAAGGCTCCTAAGAAGGAGACCAAAGAATTAACAGAGGTAGGGACAAATATCAAATTGCCTTATTCTTTATTTTTCAGGACGATATCGAATTCAAAAAGAAACAACAAGAAGAGGCCAAGAAAATGAAGGAAGCAGCTGCCAAGGCCGGTCAAAAAGGCCCTATGGGTATGTTAGACATGTAACTGCTTTGATGACTGGAATTTTTTTAAGGTAGTGGAACTGGTATCAAGAAATCTGGAAAGAAGTAATCAACTCAGGAAATATTTTACTATGCAGTTTCACATTTCGCTCAGTGAATATCATTCCTGATTTTTAATTTGTTATCGTTAATATTCTAATGAAGACTTGTTCTTTAGTGGTGTTGTAAGCGATTCCTAGGCTCCTTTTTGCATGTGTCCTCGAAGGGGAACGCGACTTCGATTGAAATATTCTATTTCTTTGTCTACGTGCTACATAACTGTATCCGAACATTGTAACATAGTTTAGCAGTATGTCCGGGAATTGCGCAAGTGGGCACGGTTCAGTTTCGACCTGCACTGCTCACATTGACCACTTTTACTAGTCACGTCTGATGCCGAGTTGGCTCACATAGCAGAATTTCCAAGTGGAAGTGGATATCATCGTTTGTGAAATTCCGAATACGAACGAATTTCACACAATCAAGTGGACGACTCCTAGCTTTATTTGACAGTCAAGTTACTTTTATTTTGGTACCTTTTCAGAGCCTTTTCCAGTCTGTCTGGTCTAGGGAAAAGAGTTTTTCCGGGAAATATTGTTTCTGAGAACAATTAACTTTAAATTTTCAAGAGTATAGATCTTCAACCCCGGTGCTGTCGTTGGCGAGCCATGTTCATGAGGAATTGATTTGAGAAGGTACAAATTGCAGTACGAAGGGTCCTCGAGGATATTATGTTAAGATAATTTTCAACACCCTATATTTCTCTGACCACTGAAATTTGAGAACTCTGAGGTGCACCTCTAAACTAATAAGTCAACAAATTAGCAGGCGGATTATTTACTAGCAGACAATATAACAATCTGAATCAGCATCACAATTTAATAATGGAATGTCTACATCTAGCACAAATATACAATTAATTGAGAACATCTCTCTAGAGGAGATTTGCTTAATTTTGCAGGTGTGTTAAAAATTATGCATAAACACGGCATAAGGGATGATTCATACAATAGAAAATTAACTAACTAACACTAGAGGTGATTAGAAGACGGCTTGAGTGTTAAACTTATTCTGCCAAAAAACGAGAATAAGTGTTACGCCATACATACCAGCTGCGATCCAACATTGAACAGCCTTTTCACCGTACTTGTTTTCGATTGCACTGAAAAAGCAAAATGATTAATGGTGGTTATATTCACTGATATATATAAGATAAATAAACTGAGGAAATTGCATATACAGCATTGCGTATACGAAATCTAAAAAGCTAAGTTTGGTTTACGAAGTCACGTGGTTGCCTGTTTCAGTAGCAAATATGGGAACACTGCAAATCACAAATGAACAACTATAACTGCCCAAAAATAGCCAATATAACAGCATACAACTAGTTGCTAGCGGCATACTTAATGTATCAGTTCTAATTTATGGTGTTCTCCAAAAATGTTCGAACGTTTTAACAACGAATGCTGAAAATTATCATAGCTATCCCACTTCCAATATGAAGTTTTAAACATAATATAAGGAAACTAGTAAACTACTAACGCAGTGCTCATATCTGCTTCCTCGTTGAAGTGAAGATCTGGGAATAACGTCACAGCCTGAGTATGGAAGAACACTCCAAGAATACCGAGGAAAACAACTCCCCAAGCTGACATGATCATGCTAAATCAAACGATCAAAATATAATAGAATACTGTTTAAACTCACCAGAAAGCCGACAATTTCGGTCCCATTAGGGGGCAGAGCTTCGGCATTTTCTTCTGCAAATAACTTAGTTAATATAGACTGTTATAGACAGAAAAAACTCCAAGACAACCCATAAACGACAAGTTTAGCTAACGAAATCGATAGATAAGGCAAACAAAAGGATGCTGGTGGTGGAAAAGGGCCGTAAGTGTTTACCCTAATAAGGAATGCTTTACGGAGAAGTCGTTGGGTAAACAGGAACGCTATCACCATTTGTAAACCATAAAGTAAAACTTAGATAAGGGGCGCCAGTTTTTAACAAATGTGAATCAAAATATTGGGCGGGCCATTGATTTCTGGCCGCCATACACATTTCCCACACCCTGCAAACACGCCGCGGTCAATTTTCGGTCTTCGCTCGATTACTGGATTTTTACTGTCGTTATTTGTTTTTCTTCAAAAAAATTTTATGTTATAAATGGTCCGCAAAAAGTCAAGCGCAAAGTAATGAATTCTTTTAGGTTTTTCAATGTGCCTCACGCTCAACTGATAGGTAGGGCGTGTGGCGCTTTTTCAAATCGATCTCCGGTTCTTGGCTGACTTAATTCTATACGATCAGTCGATTTTTACTTTCCTATTTGAAGTTAATCAGTAAAAGAGCCGAGTTATGTATCACAGTTGTTTCTCTTATGTATAGCAAGTTCATTTTATATGATTATATTTAAATTGTACATTTTATTTTATATTCATAACTTGGTATATTTGGTTATTTTTTCAGATGGGTATCGTTATTCCTCTCGCTGCCGTCTCTGGCTTCTGGCTACTCATTGGCCTTGGAGGACCATTCCTCATTCCTAAAGGACCCAACAGAGGTTTGATTTTTATCTGGGTTGGTGTTTAATTACTTGTTTAGGTATTATCCAAACTATGATAATCATGACTGCAGTATGCTGTTGGATGTTCTGGATCATGGTATGTTGATGTATTGTGCTTTCTATTACGTTTCGTATAGTAAAATCTACCGTTGGCGGAATTTGATTCATTTTCGGGTATCACTTGCTAAGCAGAGTCGTATTTCTGAGACTATCAAACATTGTAGCAAAACTTGCTGGGGTTCTACCAATTTTGAAGGAATCAGTGATCGGGAGACTTTGATCTCCTATGCTGCGATTATTTCTAGATTACTCACATTAAGTTATGTTTCAAACTATGTATATTTAGGTTTACCTTCATCAGTTGAATCCCCTGATTGGACCCCAAATCAACGTGAAAACAATCAGATGGATTTCTCACAAGTGGGGAGATTCACCAAACCCCATAGTACCCATTGAATAAGCAGCGAACAACATTCTTAGACTGAGGTTATTTTTATTCGTCTTTTCATAATCATTTAACCATCGTTATGTATTGTATAAGATCCACTTTTACTAATGTATGAATTGTCAGTTTCTACATTGGAAACTAATCCAACATTCCTCTTCTTTCGTGATTGTACAGACTTTCTACCAAGTTTACATTTTTATTGTATAGATTAGAATTTTTAGCTATATTTTGCCTATTCTTGAAATGAATAGCTGATTGTAATATTTTTTGTTTTAATATTATGAGGGGGCATTCACAAATATTATGGTATAAAACAACTATTCATAGGTATTGAGAGAAAAGCTACAACTAAAAATTTATTCTAAACTTGTTTTCTGTCTTCCAAGAATTTGTCGATTGCTGTGATGGCGGGATCAACATATCTGACGTAGAGGGTCTGGGCTCCCATTGTCTGAGGAAGGTAAAGGTAGACGAGAAAGAGGGCCTAAATTGTCCGCGTTTCACTAATTTCTTCCAATTATTATACCTTAGTGAGCCAATAGAGAGGAAACCAGGACATAATCCAGCCGGCGAAGAAATCCAAAATAGAGAAGAATGCGAAGACTGTCCAATAGATCAGCCACTGAGTATCATCGTCTTTTCCTTCCGTGCGGATCGCCTAAAAAGTAATTTTTACATTACATTGACTAGCTTTAAGTACCTTAACACTAACGTAACATGGATAGGCGAATCCTATCAAGTTGCACATGATTTGGGCGCCACTACCAAGGATCAAGTAGAGAGCGGCAAAGAATATGAAAACGTAGGCCAGTTGTTCGCGTTTCAGTTGAGAATAGGTCTCGAGCTTCGGCACATTGTCGTCGTAGATTTGACCATGGGGTTGGTGCAGCCAAGCAACAAAGTCGGTCTGAAAGTGGTAAGATGGTCATGATTCAAGTCTTATGGGGTTTGGCTCGTTACAAGTATTACCTTAGCATTCGCTAGTCCTTGAACTGGCGGTTTGACATTTCCGTTGGCGACTTCGGCAGTGGCCTCTTTAACAGCCATTCCTGCGAGGGCTTGTTTCTGTGATGGTGTCAGCTCGGGGGCTTCGGCAGTTGCTGCAATTTTAAATATCCAAGCTTCATAGTTCACTGGGGGTCCGTGAACTTCTATACGCTTTTATTAAAGACTCTAGAAAAAGTGTATAGACGGAGGCGGACCCGCTCACTGGTTCTATTTATATGAATTCAATAGTATTTCATCTTGGAGGAGAACGGGATATCTGCTAAGATATCAGACTATATGCGACTGGCTTGGATAATAGAATTATAGACATTATGAGGCAAATGAATGCATAAATCAAAATAAACTCACGAGTTTCCTTTTTTGAATTAGTTAAGGTGGCCATTCTTCAGTTCTGCAGAACTTACAATGAAGATTGCTAGGTACCTTTAATAGTGTTTGGCATTCCACGCAGCATTTCGCAAATCATGAAGACCATGTAGTCCTGTGAAAACATGATTCACAGGAAACTGAAAAACATGGAAGCTACTCGGAGAAAATGTTTTCTAGATATTTTAACATCGCAGTCATGGAAACATCTGTATAGCAAAATGCACGAATATTGTCTAGTTATACGACAACCATTGTTACCCGTATACATCCCAAAAGATCAGTCTGGAAACGAAGGTACATCCGAAACATGTTGGGTTGACAAACTTCTGATGAATTAAAATTAGAAAGACATTGAATCCTTGAGCAATTTTCTTAACGCTAGCAACTGCTACGCAACAATTAACTATATATATGTATTGTATTCTAACAGACAGGTTAAATGTCGCATCCTATCAATAGTGTCCAATCATCTATGCCCGAGAGCGAGAACTACTTTAAGTAAAACATGACATCAAAAACATTTTATAACAAATCTAACAAAATTAACAATGTAAGTATCGTGCAACTGTGAATCAAAAACAGAACAATAAAACAGGCTAAACCTTCACTTTCCATTCGCGTTCGACACAGTCAAGACCACTGAAACTACCAGTTCCGATCAGTGTCTAAAAGATGCATTGTAATTCTGTAGAAAGTTAATAAGCTAACCTTTTTCATCTTGGTTTCCTTTACCACTCCATATTCCCCACTTGGAATATCCTCAGCCCACAATACACCACGGCAGATACTGAAAGAACGGTTCTAAATTTGGGTGAAAGCTACCGACAAACTTTGAATCGGCATTACATGCACACCACACGTGATCGACTCTTCGGTGAAGCAACTGCATTCGAGCATCCCAATCCACTAAAATATCCTAATTTTGTTTCTTAAGTTGAAAAGGGTCATTCAACCTTGACGAGGATACTGGATACTCGCCCGGCGAGGCAGTTTCGAGTAGAAATCAACCGTCAGCACAGTGCCCTTAGGGATGTGGTCACGGGCAACCAGGTAGAGCACTGGAGCCCATTTATCGTTATTGTCTGACAAAGATACGTAATGGATGGCACAATTGGGACTGCACTAAAGAAATTATTACATAATATAGCAAATCAAATGAAGAAGTTTGAAGATTGACTTACCGAGTGATGAATATATCGAGTGAAATCGGATCTCCTTCTTCTATCCAAACACAAATTATACTGGTTTGGAAATTTCAGGAAATGTTTGAAGGCAATCATTTCGCCTTCAGTTCGGAAGCACTTCTCAGCCTCGCTCACACTTACAATCTGTATTAGATCACATAAATAGTACTATTAAATACCTGAAAACAAACTTCACCACATATTGGACTAATGAAGGTTCCCATTTCAATATCCTGTCGAGTGACCAGTTCCCAATAACTGTCAGGGTGTCGTCGAAGCTGAAGCTGAATTCGAGGTTGCTTCGGTGCGCAGCTGAATTCAAACTAAATACCGCTGACAAATATTATCTTACTTGTGCCGGTTGAAATTGGGCGCAAATGTGACCTGCATTCGCATTTCATCGCAGAGCATTGGATTCTATGAGAACTATGTAATTAGGGCAACATTCAGGAACTACCGGGGAGTCGGAGGAGAAATTTCTATTAATTAGATTAGTAATCGTTCCCTTTGTTGCATTCATTCGCTTGTGAGCAGGAAGCAGACCGTTGTAGGTATAGGGCGGAAATTCCTTGAAACAGAATCAGTTGTAATTTTACGATGCAATTGCCTTTTCGTGGTCTTCCAGGAAATGCATTTCGGTGCTGACGTTGAAAGGTATGAAATATGAAAAAGACATCGGCAGGACAGTATCGACTCTGTTTATAATCTAAATGAAAGCCGGTAGTGAACAATTCTAAAACGGACTCGCCTTATAATCGGGAAAACAGGGACACAGTCTTGTGACCTCGAGGAAGCGTTCTGTGTACCTAAAACACTTTCTTACAGAATAATCATTCGCAAAAACATACCTATCTAACAAAATTCCCATATTAGGGTACAGTGGCTCAGGCGTGAACCCGCAGACCAAATTTACCCAACCGTACATGACCACAAAGTTCTGCAATAAACGAACATAACCAACCCAAAAGTATACCTAGAGCTAACCGAATCAATCAATGTTTTGTAGAACATTGCGTCATTTACGTAGAACCTTACATTGTCCATCTGCAATTCGTGCTGGATCATGGCTCCAATTGCCAACTCTAAACAAATAATTCTGAATCAATGCTTTGAGAGTTCGTACTACTGTCGTCTCCATTAGTATCCTGGTGGGCAGTGAACCAGTACTTGTAAATGGGCAAGTAGGTCAGGAACGAGCACTCGCCCTTAAACGAAATAAATTGAGGTTGCGAAATGTTGAGATTTAACAACCTCAAACGTATTTTGATCCGACGAGTATCCGGACCACTTGACCAAATAGCGAATATTTTTAGCTTCTTTTGGAAACTGGAAGAGTAATTAGTATTAGTCATAATATACAGCAATGCACGAGTTGTTTCGCCGCCAACGTATTAAATTGTGAAGATCCTAGTTAACTAGTTGGAATAACCCTTCCATTTACAAGAAATTCAGAATAATATCTGTAGAGGTACAGAGTAAACATATATAAGCCTAATTTGGATGGGAATCTGCTATCAAAATATAACAACGCTGTCGACAAAAATAAGCAATCAACTGTGTCAGTTGTCTGAACTGCTCACCATTCGATGTTCCACAATCTTCTCAACATCGAATTCATCATCCTGATCAGGATCAACACCGGCTTTTGACTTGTATATATATGCCGGTTTTCTCTTCTTGGCCGTACTGGAATTCCTGAATCCAAACAGTAGAATCTAGATTCCAAATGTTATCTTACAATTTCGAGCAACTTGCGATCGGTCCTTCGTGAACGGTGAGATCTTTCTTTGCCTCAGGTTGTTCTTTCTTGACCGAGGAGAGTGATCTGCTGAAAACACAAACATGATATGCCAACTCTGCATGTCATCCTACGCAGATTTTGACCCAGAAGGTAGGGGACAATTCGTATCTACCGTGTGTCTTCTCTTTACTGGAGTCTAAAAATGAATTATATTGCTAGAAAACGAAAATTAAATGGCGGTACACTCTAGTTTTTAAATCAAATCCAAGTCTCGAAATTGGTTGAAACCGTAATTGAACTTTCTGGGCTGTCCCTCTTTATATGACTCTAACATAACGTTAAAGAAATTAGGGAAGTGACATAATTCAGTGAGGATGCGAAACAATGAAATAAAGCACCATCGTTTTTTCTAACAGAAGAAAGACATCTAGCCAAAAACCTACCCTGTCTTCACTAACGTAACTTCTTGTTGAGTGTTCATCTTCGCTTTTAGCTTCATTTGCATATCGCTTTGAAGGCTTGACGAGTCTTCCACACCTTGTCGTCTTCTAAATTAAACAATTAGGAATAGTTATCAAAATTGCTATTGGAAAATATGTTTACACCTAAGACTATATTCCGTCTGACTAGTATGATCTTCATTCAAAATAAGAATATGCGTTTTGTAAGCTCGTTCGAAAACGCGTATTGTTGCAACTTTCTTCGAGTCGGGCTATAGTGAGTCCATTGATATCTCCACGAAGGGTTCTCCAAAATTGAAATGTCTATTTCCAACAAAAATGATCATGATATGGGTGTTAGAATGAGTTTAAAGTGTCCATCACTACTGATGAACACATAATTGTCGTTCAGTAATTAATTGATAGCCATCTTTCGTCAACACATTCCCAAAGAACTTACAGTATTTTCAGATGCAATATTTCTGGCTTCATTTTCAGCATCATCTTTTATTTTTATTTCTTTTGTGATAGAAGATGACTCCGTCCTTAAATAATGCAATTTAATGCATAACATCTGTATTTCTTACATGGAGATATTGCTGGTGATCCCAGAATCCATAGAAACAGAACGATTTGGATCCTTGATCGGCGCTCTAGGCTGGGACATCTGAAATAGATAATAAAAACAAGAAACTCAAAAACGGCCACCTTATCTAAAAACCGTTTATAAGAACTTACAGTGTTTTCATTTTCGGCAGCATCCTCAAGTTTGATTTCTTTGGCGATGGAAGATGACTCCGTCCTTAAATAATACAATTTGATGCATACCATCTGTATTTCTTACATGGGGATATTGATGGTGATCCCAGAATCCGCAGAATCAGAACGATTTGGATCATTGATCGACGCGCCAGGATGGGACATCTGAAACAGGTAATAAAAATAAGATACTCAAAAATGCCCAAATTACCGAAAAACAAAATTCTAAGAACTTACAGCGTTTTCATTTTTGGCACCATTCTCAAGTTTGATTTCTTTTGCGATGGATGATGACTCCGTCCTTAAATAATACAGTTTAATTCATAACATCTGTATTTCTTACATGGAGATATTGATGGCGATCCCAGAATCCGCAGAAACAGAACCACTTGGATCCTTGATCGGCGCACTAGGGTGGGAAATCTGAAATAGATAATAAAAACAAGAAACTGAAAAATCAGATATTGCATCATTTAAGACACCCTGCGAGACTGCAGTGCCATCAGGTACAAGAAACAGATTCTAACAGTGGAAAATAGAGAGGAAGCTGATTTCAGTAGGTGTTCAACGGATCCTAACAGATCATACGTAATGTATTAGAATCTGTAGAAAGGAGCTCATCGAAGATCTGATCAGACTTGCGCAGCGCGCGCTGATTTTTTTGACAGATTCTTAAAGAATAAATTGCAATTGCCGCAGGCTTTTAACGTGCGGCAAACTGCAAACAGTATACTTTTGAATACAGCTCCGCCGCAGTGCATTTACATTCACCTAATAAACCAACTTTGTTGTAAAAATGAAAGAATATATATTTATATTTGCAATAGAATAACTGCTCATTTCTAGATAGGAACTGAACTCGGCGTAACACTGAGGCAACCATTTCTATATATATGCAACTCTTCTATGAGAAGAAGGCAACTGCATTTATAAAACAGTTTCCGAGAAATATTTTTTTTGTGGATGTCTGTCTGCGAGACCAATTTGAACACTTCAATTTATATATGTTTTGAAACTTTAGCCGTTTTACTATATATTTGCGTTGTCCTGGAACAAAACATTAACTTGTATGTCGGTGAATGAACTGTTTTAAGCTAAAAGTCACAGAGTGTTGCGCAGTTTGTTCAGTTTGTGAAGCCCAATTTATATTGAGCGGTTTGTTTCTGTAGACTTTCTTCTTTAGGTATTCTTCTCGAAATTATAAGATTTCCAGAAGACCCTTCCATTATAAACTGTGTTATCTTTTGCTTCTGTCTATTTTACGAAATGTGCTACTCATTCAAGTGGTTTATGTTTGCAAGCTTAGGAATTTAATCAGAAATTGTGTAGTTCAAGCCGGCCACTTCGTATCCCATCGTTAATTTGGTGCAAGGTTGGGGAGCTAGTCCAAGAAAAGGGAAACATGTTCAAGGATGAAACTGACTTGTGTGAAGAACAAGCCCCTGTGAGAAGTATAGTTTACAATGGAAACGAACATCGGATGCTATAAAGTGAAAACAACTTTAATAAATGTATAGAAAGAATGAAGCTGGAAGGGATGTAGCATAACTTATGACAAATTTGAAGCAACATAAACGCTGGCTTCCAGCTCGAAGCAAGTAACAAGATAATAGCAAGAATCCGGTAAATTATATAGTATTCAGAATATGAATCCAGTGATTTCAGATCCTTAACATAAACTGGCCGGAAATCCGGAACTCTGTGTTCATTATCCGTATGTGGGACTTGGATAAGTTTAGCTGTTAGGAAGCCATTTCATGTTAAAATCAAAAGTAAAATCAAAAGTAGTGGATGAAGATGTTAGTACAATCAAAATCTTCCTTAAATAAATAAGCACATATAGTCAAATATGACAAGATAAATGTGTCTATAAAGTGTAAAGCTCACTTGATCCAAATTAAAAGTAAATTCGAGAGCTAACCCGAAAGTGAGACATAGAGACATATACCTAAGAGAAAGAACTGAAAGACTTAGATCCGAAAGATATAGCTGCATAAATAGTCAATATAGTTACAGAAATGTTGAAGATTTGGTTTAGAACTCTTCCGTTTCGCATTTGATCCAATACGAAACAGCACCTTATAATTATTGGGACTATTGGAAAACATAACTGAAAAAACTGTAACTATTTCGAACGCGATCTTGGGTACTCTCAGTTTAGAAGAGTTTCATACTCTAGGAGGAGTCGCTTATTTTTATTATTTAGATCTAATTAATAGTTACTAGTATTTTCAAGAAGATATTCCTATTACATTATTCTGTCTTATATTAAACAATGCATTTAGAATATGTCTTCTTACAAAATCATCAACTTTAAAGTATTTGATTGTTGTAAAACATATTGGGGCCAGTATTAGGCCAATTAGTTTATCCTGTAGGTCCGGAGGAAAATTTAATGAAATAACAGCGAGAAGTACTTGTAATATGGATATGAAGTAGAGTGCGGAGACGACTATCTGCAAAGAGTGGATTATTAAGAATATAATAATATTACTGTCCGATAATTTGACTGTTCGTTTTTGCCTTCCAGCCTAACTTAAAAAAACCACCCAACCCGAATGCGAATCAAAAATTTGATAATAACTTTATAATATATAAAAACTTTAGAAATAACTTTATAAAAAAAGATATAATAATTTCACTCTCTGACATATTTTCAAAAGACCACCCACCCCGAAATTGAACCAAAAGGCTGACAGCAAGGTCTATAATCTGGTACGAGCTGCTCAAGAACTTCCAGAACATCATTCGTTGATTGCTTTTTTGATTAAAATAGTTTTTTCAGCGGAACCATCTTAACATGATCAAAGCTGTCAATCATTTGATTCATATATAAAGAATTTCCCCACTGAGCAAACTTAGAATTATTCAGCGACTATTGGCCATTGTGAGCGAATTGCTCCTTTTTTGGGGGAAGTGCTTTTTAAATATTACAGACACGATGTCCCAAGTGGCGCCAAAATATATGAAACAGTCATGGTATGGTGCCCCAGTCGATCTTTCGAACTCGGACTGGTTAAAAAATTTGAAAGAAGGCTAATTTAAAACTTTGTGAAGCGCCGTCTAAATGCAAGCTGGACTCTCCAATGATTTATAGAAACAAATTTGACCGCTGTCTTCTAACTTTATTTTTGATTCCAAGTGAGAAACTATGAATTTCTCACCCTAACTTACCGTCGTTGATATTATGAGCGATAAAAATGCGGTGAATGCTTTTGGATTTCCATAGAACCAATTTGCAGCTGGTTGAAACATAGAACGGTTCTTGTCTGTGTTAGTCCCCACGTCTACAAATCTTTCTTCAGATTGCGGTATGGAACTAAAATATAGGATTAATATATTGAACATAATGTATAGGCCCCTTATGTAGTTAACTATATATTATAAAGTTTGGCAAGCTCTGTACGGTGCCTTTATGAAGTTGTTTTGTTTTGTAATATGATCCACACCAGCTTCAAAGCTACTCAAATAAAAGCAAATACATACAAATTTCGTTCCTATAACTGGCATAAAACATATGCTGCAATACAGTCGATACAAAATTGCTACTCAATTTTACTAAACTCCATCACAATTGAGAGCAATACACTTTCCATACAATTGATATGTTAGTTCAATATACTTTCATAAAACATATATATATATATATATATATATTATATAATATAAAAAACTAACGTTATTGAATAGACAGAAAAATATATGTTTAGTTGGAGTAGAATGACTGTGCTCATGGCTTGATAACTGTAGCACTGGGTGCAACTGGTGCATTACAAATGGATCATTGCTTTTAAACAGCAATGGGGAAGCTGCTATTCTTCATAATAGATTATTATGCGAAGTCGACTTCTATGAGAAGTATTTTTATAAGACCGCTAAATTAAGGAATTTACAAAGCGTTAGGCAAATATGAAGAGCTTGGATGATCCTCCCTGTCACGGTGGACCCTTTGAAGGCTCGTATGGACCGGATTCATCCACCCAAGATCCTATCAACATGGTCCATAAATTTTGATTGAAAGCAAATGAAATTTTTGTTTTCTGCTATAAAGAAACACCTTTTCAGTTCGTTGCATATATAAGTGTTGATATATTTTCTTAAACTATCTAACTCTTGTTTCTACATCCATGATTTTTTTTGTTAGTTGGAAAATCGGCCCAAACAGGCCCGAAAGTATCAGTCGTTACTTATGCTGGGATGTGAACAAACGATTGTAATTAATCACACTTGTGTGTTGTATTATACAGGTTCCAGCAGCTAGACCTCGTGTCCCGTATCTGCAGTCGTACACGAGAAGCAAGAAGAGGGTTGAGAAAAGAGAGAGAACTCAAAGAAGAACACAATAATAACACACAAAGTTATAATATAAGAGTTTATTAAGACATGTAATATATAATAACACAGTAATAAAAATTTTTCGGAAGATTAGGACGACAAATATATATTTGGCTCACCAGGAAGAAATTAGGTGACCAACTTGATTATATCATAAACAACAGGGTAGCAATTTCACTTGCCGGTCCGCGTCGGAAATTTTTGACGACGGGACCACCCCACAGCATTACCGTTAAGTGTATTTGCTACAATCAGACTTTATTAACCGACTGCGTTAAAGGACTGCTGGGCCGTTAAAACTTGCAGAGAACCGCCATTTGAATCAAGTCCGATTGAACCTAGGGTATGCCGTGGCCGCTGACGAACACTTATACAATCTCGGCCGCAAATGTATTATGAACCTTCGAAAGGGTTGCCCGAACCGTCCCTTTAACCACTGTCACAGTGAAGTATGGTAACAAAATAAAACAAACACTGTATTTTACTAAAAACATGTATATTATGCTTTAATAATAAAATTATACTATCAGGATACAATCAACCAAGCTAGTTATATGATAGATAACCATAAGTTTCGTCATTCTTATCTAGTAGAGTTCTCAAACGAGCTCTAATCTGAAATGCATAGATTTACAGTTTGATTTGAAGGAATTTATGCTCAATTTATGAAACTTTGAAATTCACCAACAACAGCTATATTTAGGGGATTTTAAAGTTTGGAAGCGGATAGAAAAGTACTAGGAAAAGGGGACGCTCTGAATAGTTTACTTTATATTTAGGGATTGAGTTTCACTTGAAACTGCTACAAATAAAACAACGTTCATATTTATAAATAACTTGTTTATTATTACTTTAAAACTATCACTTAGAAGTTAACTTTATAGAAGACTCAATTGTCAGAATTCTCTTTAAAAATAAATTCATAAGAACCAAATTTAATCTTAA
>JAQGAV010001517.1:0-20414 GCA_034691345.1 Phasmarhabditis papillosa
ATGGTGAAATCTTGCGGCACAATTCCTGGATTAGTTCACCCAGGAATTTATGCTTATTTATATATCATTAGAAAGAATCTGTGCAACTGAGTTTTTTCGAATGATTTGGTTAGGTGATTTAGGCTCGGGTGTTTAAGCATTTCACCGAAAAAAAAACTTTAAATTTAAAATGGGAACACAGTCCTTTAATCCCACTGTCTCCGTTGGCGAGCCGTGTCGGTTTGAGTACGGACCTAGGAATAACAATAATATGAACATTACAAAAAATAATAAAACCTTAGCTGTTACAAAGGGGGCCAATATTATATCTCCGATTCCTTCAGACACAGTTGCTGGGCCCAGATAGATTGAGAACCGATACCTAAATAAAACAGTACTTAAAGTGAACAAAAGAATAGTAACTAATGATACAGCATGTAATGTGAATATTCAGGATACTTTTCAATAACATTAAATATATGTTAAATCAGTTCAAAAACTTGGAATGACCGACGACATTTACATAGTTAATCAATTTGTTAGGGAAAACGTATCTATAGTTTACTCGATAAACTTTTATATAAAAGGAGGAAGATCGATTTGAACCCCTCTTCTGACTTATGAGCATTTTCATCACCAAACCGTTGTCTTGCATTAAACTTTGCGAATTCATAAATATCAAACTTGCAGAATCCACGCACGAGAGCAGTAGCAGCTTAGCCACCAACGCCACCAACTAGGTCATGATCACCTTCGTGGAAGATAGTTAACTTTTTAGCTGATTAGACCAGGCTGTTCCAGAGTGCACGCTTTTTTAATGGTAAAAAGTCGGCTCCTAGGGACGGGGTAGTGAACTGAAGGTGGCCGAAACCCAGTGTAAAATTTAAACTTAATTTCAACAACTGCCAAGTTTTGACTCCCCGTAGCTGCTACGTAGCATTCTAAGTACAGATAATTCCGGAATAAATAGCCTCATGGTTACATGTTAGTTGTTGTAGTTTTTATTCAAATCCGAAACTAATATTTTATTGAGGTAAATGTTCTAGTTGACGTGGCGCTTCTATGTCATATATAATTGTAGTTTCAATATTAGCTTAACTAATCATTTTTCCACTTCGAGTCACATTCTAGCTAGTAACTCTGATTGAAGGAGGTTTAGGAAACTTTTGGGGGTTGTTATGTGTTAGATTTAGTATCTCACAAGATACAAGAGATCGTATCTTCTTTCACAATCGAATGAACACTGCGGACAACCTTCTGCCACCCCAATCGGTTCACCTATACTATGCACTCAATTTATTAGGATTAGAATGTTTTTTTTTGTTTTAGCGGGTGATGCTTTTAGATTTACCTTACCTTGCTTTGCAATTAAAAAGAATCTACTTAAAGTTACTATACAGGACGGCCATGTATACTTGTTAACTGTTTCAATGAAGTTTACAAAACTTAATTAGTGAATCCAGCATTGCTTTTTTCTCTAAGATCACTTCTCTCATTTACTGGATGTAAGATCGACTGTAGCTCATCAGAAAGATTAGTTAGCTACCGTATCGTTCTATGATATGAGCTCGAATGTTACGAGGCTTTGAAGTCGATACTGGTTTTTTTGTGAATATCCCTATTACAATTATTTAATTCAGTATTGAAATAACCTTAATAATGTGTATTCTCATTCTCAGCACTTGTTATTCATTCTTAGCTGATATTCTAGATTTCAAGATATTGGCGCTGGCTACTCTTCGCTCCCTTTGCACCGTCCCTTATTCCTACATTTTGATGTTGCGAGGAGACGGGCTCCGGGGACTGATCCTTAAAGGAAACAGTCTGTCCCCGTGTCCACTTAAGCTTCTTCTTTACCAGGTTCTATGGATATTTCCTTATATATTTGTAAGTTCAACTAACTACCAAATACATCACTGATGACAGCTGAACATTTTAAAACCTAGACCGATTACGCACAAGCGTAACTGTACTTTTTTATAATGATGATTGGATGATCGTTAAATGAAAATGTATTGCTGCAGTAAAAGAGATTGTAAATGCTCTTCAGTATTTCTTAGTTCAGAACACTCTGTTTTTAATTTCTAGTTTGTGATATATTCGATGTTGCCAAAACTGTCTGTAGGGGGGTATTTTAGCACGGTGTGGAATATTCGGATTGGCCGGTCAGTTGAACACGATAACGATCTTCCACTCCTGGAATATTTGGAGAACTGCTACGGGTAAAACGAAATGGCGCTAAATATCGATCGATGTCGCAAAGAACACTAAACTGTATTATTCAAACGTGTTTAAGTAAATAGAGGAACTTACGTAAAACAAGTTAAATAAATTATGTTTTGATTAATTTGAAACTGGTGATCTAGTCCAACCAAGCTCAGTTAACAGATTGGTACTTGAAATGCCTTCTAGGGGAGCACACGAAGAAATATTATAGTCAAATCGGTGTATTTGTGCTTTGTTTATGTGATTGTACTATAAAGCTGGTATTACAACCATTGAAATTTTATCCCCGAAGTTTAGTGAATTCCCAAATTTCAGTTTGCAAACTATTTGGAGAGATCTCTTCTTCCACTGAGATTAATTTGTTACACTCAGTCCGATTTACTTTCCACCCTGCCGTTAACCAATGATTTTGAAAGTTGTGAGTATATATTTTAGAATTATATGTTAAAGGTACATTGGTTTATTATGTTCATTTCCGTGGAATTCTTTTTACCAAACCACTTGGTTCCTTAGCGAACGCAAATGTTACAGTAATAGATCGTTAAGCGACAATCTTTTTATTATATATTAAAGTTAAATAGCCCTTAACTCTTTTTTCTTAGGTATAAACAAGTTCTTCCCTCATCACAAGCCTCCAGCCGACTGCAGATTAAATCTAGCACCTAAAGTTCTTATAAGACCGATTATCCCTGTTAATCTAACTAGGATACTTGTCATACGAACAGGACCAGGATCCCTCAATTATAGATCTTTTATTAGGGAAACGTGGAAAAAAAAGGTAAGCTAACTTATTATTGACATATCTTGAAATAAAAGGTTTAATCATGCAAGTTATTTGTAATCTATAAAAACTAATATTACGATCTTTTTATTAAACAATTATTTTGAAATATCAGAATAACTTAATTTCTGTTTAGGTGGACCCATATGTGCCGGTTATTTTTGTCTGTGCTACTTCGGGAGATGATGTAATGCAAGAGGCTACTCAGTTCCGAGGTAAGCCTGGAGTAGAGAACAATATATTAATCATTTTAAGTTGAAACAATCCTTTTCGCATCCTGTCAACACTAAAGTGTCGATAAATTGTCTAGTTTGCGGCTCTTTTAAAACTTGACTATACCTTAGAATCAACATGGACTTTACGGAATTAGTGCGAGACTAGGGCTATTTAGAGTGCTTCGTCTGTATTAAAAACACCGGAAACACCAACACATCTTCTAAAATTGACGTTTCTAGATATTCTACAGTTCGAATTCGCTGATTCATACCATAATCTCTCATGGAAGATGATGTCTATATATGGATTTGTATTAAATGAGCTACCTACTGTAGAGGAAATCATAGTCATAAACGATGATACTATTGTTAATGTAACTGCTTTACAGAATGTAAGTACTCTTGTATTTTATGAAACGCTATGCTCTGCTGAATGGCAAAACCAGATCCCCTATTAGCAAAACTTCAATCTTAAACTTGTTCCTTCAGATTCATCGACCTTCTCCAGCTGTGCCTTGGATGATAGGCAAAGTCTCCAGGGGATATCCTAGACTATTTATGCCATGGTTACCGTGGCACGTTCCATCTGATATGTATCCGAATTTATGTTATCCTAGGTTTACACAGGTAAAGTGATGCTAACATTTAAGATAAGTAGGATAACAATCTTTGTTTTAGAATTTGGAGGTTTGGGACCGTGGAACCAGAAATTATATAAATTAAACTTATTTTGTCAAAGATGGGCTTAACTATAAGTGTACGCCAATCTTTGGTTCCTTTGGAACTGTTATTGACCAGAGTAGAAATATCTAGAAACTTTTAAAACCCTATTATATAATAAAACCACTTAAATTCATTTTTAGTCCACTCGAACTAACAGAGGAAGTACTATAAATTCGTTTGTCTTTAGGGTTCTTCATTTATTCTATCAAGAGAAGGTGCACAGGAGTTGTTGAGTGCGGTTTGTCAAACGCCTTTTGTGCATCTAGATGATATTTTTATGGGTAAGTAGAACAAAAAGATGGGGATTTAAGAAAAAAAAAGGATTAAAGCTAAAATCATAAATAATATCGTCCTACTAATAAATTATGTACTATACTGATAACGACTCTTTCGTTACAGTGAATAGCGGATTCGAGATAAATTAGGTACATGAAGTAAACGAAGCCGCTGAACCTTCGTCATATTTATCGTCACGGGCGACTTGCCTAAATCAAGGTTGCTGCTGGTTAAAGTCTTTCATTGAGATACATTATTATAAAACTCTTCGTATTTCTTTTCAGGTATAATATCAAATTGTCTCAGCCTATCGCAAATTCACCATTCTGGTTTTGACAAACACACTTTTTACGACTTTGTGGTATACCATTATCAGTACTCCCGACATTCTCCGGAACATCTAAGGAGCTTATGGAACTCGGCCAAGTATCTTCATTGAACTAACACAATTTTTCCTTATTTTATTCGTTTTAACTAGAAGTCTATGGTTCCGCACAACTTTCACAAGTTTTATTATCGTAACCGCTATCTGGTCTTTTATTTCGTAACATTTATTCTATATTCTGATGTTCTAGTCGATTTATCTGGAATACCTTTATATAATATATAAATTTTATTGTTTACCTCTGGTTCTCGAAGTTCTTTTAGATCTCGAACCAATCGCAATTGCCAGATTATTGTTTATTCTACTTGACTATTAAGTTGAGTTGAAAGTTTTACTTACTTATTATTGTTTTGTTTTGTGCTTTCATAGTTTTCTATAGCGTGTCGGTCCTCTTTTGATAATTTTCAGCAGCGAAGATTGCGCGTTTTCTAAATAAGGTTGGAATCTCAGTTATGATACATTAGCTGAGTATTCCACTTTGTTTTCCTGTACATTGCAGTTGTAATCGGTCTTAAATCCTTTTTTTTCATGTATACCGCAACTATTTCTGGGCTCCATGACCATTCCAAAGTTATTATTGTGATTCAAGGAAAACAAAGTTTATATATATTATAAATATTTATAAGCTCTTTCATACAAACAGCATACATCACAATTATATTGATTCTGTTTTAATAAAACGGTGGAGATATGTTCCATTAATAATTTTCACCGGGAGACGTAGAAACCCTTAGTAGAAATATCAAAAAAGGTAATACCTAGGGCACACATTTGAGAAATATGATTTGAAAATATGGTCTATCACAATTAAATCTGCCGTTCAATCAATAACATGAATAAGTGTTAAAAGATAACAGGAACCGTAATTATACACTAACAAAGGTATGAGATTTGCTTAACATATATTGCACCAATTGATTGATTTAAAAGAAGCCAGACAATATTTATACAGAAATATAACTATTAGTAAGTACTACTGAAAAGTAAGAGTTTAAACGAGTTGCCGGGCTTCTCTTTAACGTTGGCTAATTATTGTTTTAATACTCGTCTTTAAGATACAACCATTATTATAATTCAGATATTGCACATTTAGAGACGTTGATGGGTGGTTCAGCATTGACTGTAAATACACTGATTTTAGTAGAGAAGTTGCTGTTCCCATCCAATCAATTCTTACAAGACTTTGGCAATGAGTACCCAAAGGGTGAGAAACAATATATAATTAACAAAATATCACAAATATTGAAGTGAAATGGGTAACTGGAATAGGCAATACAAAAATGGGTATCATTGGTTTAGAGGATTCGGCATAGTGTTTAGGTTATTTATAAGCCAAAGAGTAGAATACTCGTATATGGAAGAAAATTGGGCAATGAATTCTAAGAGTTACATTGAACACAAAAGTTAATTAATTTTATTGTGATACGAGAAATGAGTAGACGAAGGAGATCTGTATTAGCTATTGAATGAATATTTAAAAATGTAAGGAGTTCTTTTGCTGTAATAATGATAATCAATACCCATATGTGGAATTATTTTAAGTGTAGGTGTACTGTAGGTGCACTGTAGTTACAATTTTAGCTATTCATCGATTGTTGGCTGTGTCCGCTCGTAGATTGTGGATTCTGAATGAGAAGACAGACCCGATAGAAGAGGGTTCATTTGTTCCTTAGCTGATTCCGTACAGTCCATTATTCTATTAGAAACACCGTGCCCTAATGGTTCAATGCGGGGAGACTCCGGACCAATTTGATTGTTTTCATCCGGACCGCGACAGTAGCGAGCTTTTACCGGAGGTCCTAAACTCAGAATTAACTTTATTCGAAAACATAAATAACACTGCTTGACTTGCAAACAGCTATATAGAGGATGGGTAGAAAACAATGAATTTTCCATGCTTAAATTTAACAACATATCTCTTTATAATGTTAGCTACTTTTGACATTACTCACCACAGAACGATAGTAGAGCTGGCAGTAACACAATAGCATGGAAGCCACCACTTAGAACAATACCTAGGAACATACGAGAGTAGAACACCTAAAGAATATAATAAACATAATAAAGTTATTAAAGTTATGATTATGTATTATAAAATATGTTTACATAAGAAAGTACCTGGAAGAACTGTGAATGTGCAAATGATAGTACGATGGTTCCGATCAATAGAGTGTTGAAGATTCCAGCAAAGATCTAAAATAATAGTTGAAACGGTTTTTATTTAAATGTTGCCTTTCAAGTTTAGTTTGTTTTATACATCATTTTAACTTGGATTGTAAAGAAAAGGCTATATATCGTAAACTTTTTTAAAACTTTCCTTTTTTCCTACTAGTTTTCCTGATATAAGCAAAATATATATAAAGATGGTCTATAGTTCTTAACTATATATGTTTTACTTACGGTTGCTCCAGACTCTACAAGAGCTTCCTTAGCCCGTAGCATGCTATCTTCTTTGCGAGAACGGGAAAATGTCATTACAATCGGAACGAAGAACTCAGCCGATACACCAACTCCCTAAAATATATAATAAAGCATTTCTTTTCCATTAAGATTATTAGAAATATTGAGTTTATTAAGTTTATTAATATATATATATATATTATTAGGTGCTTACCATAATTAGGTTTGCCGCTGTTATCGGATTGAACTCAATTCTCCAGATGGCCATAAGAACAACTTGATAGATGAGATGCGAGAAACAAGCTACTCCTAGAAACATAACTATTTATCTTGTCAATTATTTAATTTAAATAGGATGAAACATATCTCCTTTAGAAGCTGTACACAAATGTTTGAAAACACGGTAGTTAAGCGTTACCAATACTATTTACTGCCGAATTATATTCCCCGTACTACTGATAGCTTTAGTTTTTAATTTGTTTTAACCAAAAGTCTAGGTTTTGAAACGGACTATATATATTATTAATGTGTGACCTGTTGTAGCCCAATTTGTGCGCCAGCTAATAGTTGGAGCACTCGGAGTGAACTTACCAACAATAATAGCATTCCATGCATCTAGCCCGGATAGTACTCCAACACTAGCGAATATGGCAGTAATAGAGGCGACTAATTGATAACTTGCTTCTACTCTAAGAGTAAGATAATGATCATAGAATAGATAATAGGTACTGTAAGGGAAGACTTGTAAGGCTCCATCTAGATAATGTTCTATCTTACGAGCAACCATACGGGCACCCTCCATGCCGGCTAAAATACTAACTTTTGTTATTATTTATTTGTATTAACAATTTCTAGATTTATATTTAGTTTTAATAAGATAGTAAACGATGTACCCTTGAAGTTTACCTCTCGGAAAAGTTTATAACACTCTTTAAATAAGTTAAATAGTTTCTCACGTTTTTATCAAACATCATAATTATAATTAAAGTGTTAATTGAGTTGAGACCTAAAATTCCTTACCAATAAATTCTTCTGCTGTTTTCATAGGAGTATGGTATGTCATGAAATGGCTAGCGTCAACCTGTCCACGGGGACCGAGCTCTATTGCCTTGTGGTAAGCACCCTTTCCGCTGAAAATAAATTATGAACGTTCTAAATTTTAAACCAATTGGTTAATAAATTAATATATTTACTAATACCTACCCGAAGGCACAAAATTTATTGGGAATGTCTTGTTTGAAGTGCTTGATATGTGGTAGAAATGCTCTCTTAGAAGGCCGACCGGATGGATCGGACATGTCTCTATCACAAGGAACGCAGTTCTTATCTGAAAGGGAATAATTAATTATTTTAGAATATATATATAACATATTTTGCCCCTTATTTGTATGCCAAACGGTAAAAAATTCATATTTATTTCAATTATGGATGTTTATAGGTTCGTTAGTTCACTCTACTAGAGTACCGTGTAAGTGGGCGCGGATACAAAAACTTCTGCTTGCTTACCATCTACATGGCTTGGACAATATTGCGAGGTAATTGTTCCATTAACTTTCAGCAATCTACAGCATTGATTAGTACGACTTAGCCATGATAGATATTGGTCCATCCAGTTGTGAACTTCGCCTTGTAGATGGGTTCTGAAAATTAATATTATATTATAATTACCGTTTTACTATTTCAATTTATTCTAATAAGCATTCAAACGTACATATATGAATTGGAAACGGCTTCGTTTAGTAGATTTCCTAGTGATTGGGGACTGCAACCGCCCTGCGCACAGATTTTGTTCTGCAAAGGTTAGTTATGAGTGGAAAACAACGATTTCATGATAATGTTTTAACCTTTTCCAATAGTTCATGTAAAAGATGCAAATTTATCGATTAACCTGGCCATAAACTAGGTTTATCTATTTTACGTTTACAGAAGTTACTAGATTTCTAACTTGGGTGGTCCTAGTTACAACACTTACCTGATTGGTCTTTTCAGACAAATCGATTCCTCCGCTAACTACAAAATAGACAGGAGGTCCGACATTGAGGAACCTATCCATGTTCTTAAAATGAGTATAAACATAGGAGTCCTCAGGAACGGCCATCTTCTGATCTAGACCTAGTTGTATGTAGGAATAACTGAATGGAGAGGCGGCAAGGATGAGAAAACCGATTACGAGCTGAACATAAATAATATATACTTAATAATAACAATAAAAAATATATACCAAATAATAATAAAGTTTATATTTTAAAATTACAAAGACTCATGACACAAACATTGATTCTTAAATGAAAATACAATTCCATAAAAATATTGGACCACCCACCGCTGAAATCCTGAACCAGCGCGCCATTATGAACGGGGCCACATACTTTTCCATAACCATTTTAACATAACCGTCATTATCCGGCATTTCCGATTCGATTTTAATGCAGCACATTAGTTCGGGAGTACCGCGCTAAAGATAAAATGTATGTAGCTACTTATATTTAGTTAATATAATAAAATTGTTTTACTTATCATATAAGTATTGTTCTTATTGTTCACATTAGTATTATACAGTAAACTAACAATTTCTCTTTGTACATCGATAGTAAGTAATGGTAGGAATATAGTGCAATGTAGTACAAAATGAATGAGTAGGGCAAATGCTGCGAGCAGTGCAAAACTCCTAACTGCCGGTACAGGTATTAGACCTCCTATGAAGAAACAAAGACTCTCAGATACAGAGCAGATGAACATGGTAGGGAGACAGTCTCCACAAACATTGTACATCAGCTCACTTAATGTGTCACAACAGTGAGTGTACTTCTAAAAGAAAATATATTTTAACAATATCAATTAGACATGTTCTAAAACATTTAAATACTTTTTTAAAATCATTTAGTTCATTTGTAAAATAAGTTGAATTGATAACATGATTATTTAATTTTTAAGGTATGAGACGTTTTTGAATAAGAGTAGGTCTTGGATAATAGTTTCAAAAACTTCATCAGGTTATGAAGTCTTTGAAAAAGTTGGAAAAATATGTTTCTTTAAGATAATTAGTTTTATAAAAGTGTTTATCTAACATACCTTAACCGTATAAATAGTAGTAAACATTCTATTTGTTCCTATTGACAAAAGCACAAAGAATTGTACAAATACAGCACTCTGTGGAACAGTTAACCCGTAGAGAGAGTAGGTACCAAATGAGCTAAAAACATTAACTATTTAACATTATAATTAAAAAAGAAACTCAGTGTGATAAAGTATCAAGGTTTATAATTAAGTTGTATATGTGATTGTTGTCACATTTGATATGTTATATTACCTGAATACAGAAAGAACAATAGTGACAACTCCAGCCATTGCAATAAGAATCTTAGAATGTACAAACATTGAAAGAAGACGGTTTTCATCTACTGTATAAGTACCCAAAGAGAACATTATGTATAGAACCTATAACATATTATAATTAAACTATTTTAGTTAATACACTCACCATTAGAACACAAGCTAGACCAATTATAGCAGCATCTGACATGGACTCCCGTTTGATTTCATCCTAAATAGAAGGTATATATATATATATATATCAGTTAACAATAAGTATATTTTGTATTCAGAATTAGTTTATTCACTAATGATATTCCGAAATGAAGTTTTAAAATTTCGTATTCGGGATTCGGGTAGGTAAAAGAACTAATATGAGTTTGGCTAGTTGCTAACCAATTACTTATCTTTCTTTTATATTTCTTATATTTTTATATAAACTTACAGAAATAGATCTTTCTGCCATGAATGATATTTGTACTAAATCGCTGTTGTATGTCTTTATAAGGTCTATAAATCCTTCTTCCCATGACATGGCCTTCTTAGCTACGTTTGTTTTACCAGTTACAAGGAATACCATTGTAATACCAGTAGATTGAATGTACTGAAACAATCCTTACAACTGTTTTATACATATAAATTAATAAAAAAGTGAATTACTTGATGGTAATACTTTTGAAGTGTAACTTCCACCTTCTGTTGATTTATTTCGCTTACATTTTTAGTTTCATTAGCACCACCAAAGACGAGTTCGGGACCAATTGGGCCTCCATATGTACCCAGACAACTAACACCGAAAGAAGATTCCAGTTGAAGGGGATTGCTGAAATGGAAAATGCTAACCATGAGATATAAAGATATCATTACATATTATTAAAAACGAAGTCACGAAGCGTACTTCAAAAGCCTTTCTATGTTATTAAAACGAGTTTTATCATAAAGTAGGCAACCTATGTGGTCTGGGTATGTGGAGTCATTATATTACAAAATATGGTCTCTAGGAGGGTTTCTACTCTGATTGTATGTTATAACTTACTTAATACATTCTAGTAAGTGATCTAAATATGTGACTTTCTCATCTTTATCTTCTGTTTCTGTTTCAAAATAGTCAGCAAAGTCATCGGCAGCCGGAGCTGCGGCCTTGGCAACAACTTCTTGGTCTAACAAGTTTTCATTCATCTGTAATAATTACATATTTAAATAAATTCATCACATTTTCTGTTAGGAAGTCTTCAAATCTGTTTAAATGCTATTTTCAGGGATGTTTTTATAGAAGTATTGAAACTGTTATCTAACCTGGAAGTAGTTGGCAGGTGTGTTTATCATACAGTCATGGGGTGCATCCAATGGTCGGTAACAAATATCATCCAAATTAACGCTGGAGCCATCTGGAGTAGTAACAGTAACACTGCGGATCAAGTGGACTACTTTGAATACCTATAAAACCCGTTAATAGTTTATTCTACTTTTTATAATTGAGTAATTATCGAAAATATAAAAGTAAATTTAAAACAACTTACCTCACGGAGGAATTCCTTTTGGAATACTGGACCGATAAGTTTGTCTTTATAATAGAATGACCGTGTATTCTTAGGATGCATAATAACTTGTTCAACACGGAAGAAAGGTCTGTAATGAATAACATGAAGTTTCATTGTAAACAGTAACCTACTCAAAGTTATCGTCAAAGAACTTCTTTTCGTAGCGAGTTCGGCTATGTGGAGCAGACCATAACTCTACAGGATCAGTGGTGAAACGAACAAAACCTAATCCAAAGGCAGTTAAAATGAAGACCATAACACCGGCAATTATCATAAGAAGACGATGCTCAGCCATGAACTGAAAGCGATACGCAGTTAAATCCGTTGTACACATTGAATGTTTCAGCATCAAAATGTATGGGAAAACTAATTTATTGAGGCTCAAATATCTATTTTCTTAATGCGAACAAAAGTTGTTCATAATGAACTACTATTTGTATATTTGCAAGTTAATAATATTATAAACTACCTCTCCATAAGCAGCAAAGAATCCCTTCATATGTCGTTCTATCCAGTCAGCTACACTTTCAAAAGCACCTTTAGGAGAAGGTATTGACTGAAATAGAAACATTTTCTTTACATATTGCTAACACCGATTCCATAATAAATGTTCGTGCACTTTAAAGAAAACTTCACTACTGCTAATAAGAGATAAAATTAATTATACATCGTTTGAAAAAAGGATTTCGATTTTAAAACTATATTTATTAATAAAACTAATAAAACTTACATTATATTCATTCATATCGGTCTTTACATATAGATTTGCTGTAGTACAACAAACAAGAACGACGAAACAGAAAAAACAAACGAATACTAGAGATACTACTGTGCAGCCAATACCCCAAAGGTTACATGGCTCCTTAAATCATAGAATAAATTTAAATGAGCTTACATAATTTAGAAGAACTTTTTTAGTTGACAACGAATAGTCCCAAAACAAAGTTTAACCAATAGTTATAGCATGAGTAACAACGTTAACCAATAACATTGGTGTTAATCTTATTTGTTTGCATTTTTTCTACAAACCTTAGTTCCACCATCTTGTGGAAAGAAGTCGTTAACAGGTATTTGTGGACAATGTTGTCGAGGACAAGAACTCATTCCAAACCTAGGGGGTACCGTGCACGGTGTACCGTTAACATTCATGTAATTATTCTTTATCAGAAGGTCCGTTGATTGCTGTAAAATGAGTTTTCATATTATATTATTCATTCAATTGACAATGAGTTGATTTCATTAATATGAAAAAGCAAAATGTAAAAAACCAGTATTTGAGAAATTTGTAATTGTTTCCCTTAATCTTTTCATTCTAAGTATAATACTATTTCAGTTAAGTGTTTACTATAAATCTCTGCTAACCTCTTCTTTGACAATAACAAAGTCAATATTCATTGGTATTCCTTGTGTGAGGTCCTGTGTTCCCATAAATTTAAACCATTCATCTCTAGGACAACTGTAATGTGGCTCCGTTAGCTTAGTACACATTATCTTCAATGCTGGTTGACCATTCATCATAACCTAAAGCATAAGTCTAAACTAATAAAACACAGTAACCACTGTCCAATTACCAAAAATAGTGCAAAACGGCACACCAAAAATTTCATTTCAAATTTTATTGTTTTATATTATTTAGGTTGTAAAGTTATTGAAAAGAATATATATGAAAAAAATTTGAAGCAAAACGAACGTTTCTGTAGCATCTAGAATTTTGGGCATCGCTGGTATGCCAGATAGGTTATAGTATAGATTTTTTATATGAAAAATTGCTGAAATCCTTATGTATCGAATTTAGTTTAATGCTTGCAATTGCAACGTCTTTCAGACGTGAAAATGGCAGAAACGTTTTTAGTTTTCCAAATTTGCTTGTGATTTTTGAAATTTGCAATTGCCGCAGGGTCTTGGGGGTGGAGTCCTATCTCAAGTGATATTTGAAATGATCAAACCGTGTTCAAGACTTAGTTCTAGCTTTTAGGATTTTTCACGTTTTTCTATAACCTCATTTCCTCCATCCTGAGAAAAGAAATTTTTAGTTTCCCCAATTTTTATCGAGTTTTACTATTTGCCGCAGGGATATGGGGGCGGAGTCCTCGCTCAAACAATTTTTCAAATAAACCCAACTTTGTTCAAAAATTGTCTAAAAAAATTGGATCTGCGTATTTTATCTCTGAGTCAATATCTCTATTGAATAAAACAATAAAAATAATAAACAATTTTTGAAGGTACCGCGCTTTAAGAGAAAGAAAACAAAGCAATATTCAATACTCCTTAATGTTAGTTAAACACATTATTAAGATATTGAGAAGTTTTAAGCTTTCTTGAAGAGTTGGCTTAAAGTTAACAAAATGTTTTATGTTTTGGACTTAGTAATTTGTTATAAACGGTTTTATGGAAATGTCATTAACCGATCGACTGCAAACTTGAAATTCAAATGTGCAAGTCAAATATACAAATATACTATGTCCTATTACAGCCTTTTAAACCAATTTAATTCAACACCTAATTGCTAAGAACAACTTTAGTTTCAATTATTACGAGCTTTGCTGAGGTTCCTCCAAATACAAAACAAGATGTATTTCAGCATTAATCAAATGCAAGGTTGCCAGACTAGCCAGTGACGGTGGCATAGAAACGGCCGGCTAGATACCCCCCCTGTGACCCAGAGCTGGTTACCGGCCCGGCCTGAGCCGGCCCGACCCGTCCTAAAATTTTGAAACCAAGGCCGGGCCGGCCGGATAACCACCTCGGGGGGTTCAAAAGGCTGGAGACTTAAAGAAGGAAGGGTCTTATGCAGCTTTAGAAGCAGTACAAGCTTAAGTTCTAGCTGAACCCGTTATTGTTTTGTCCCTTTAAATATACTTACATTCTTGCAAGAGTCATACAAAGTATCAGCAAATCGTTCACTAATTCTATATCTAACTCTGTCCACATAGGATTCAATACGAGATGGGACTTCTATCAGTTGTTCAACCTATAAAAACAGTTAAAGGACTTTAGCTCCGCTTTTTACGCAGGATACCTCACTACCGGTCCCCCTTTATATCTTAAACAAGTATTATAATACTATTCTCATATTTTTAACTATTATTCACTATTTTAGTAGTTCCGTATTTGGTTATAGAGTGATTCATGATTGCATAGTTAAAGTCTTAGCTATAAATTACTGACAGAATCACATAAAATTAAGAATAAAAACTCAAAAATGTCAATATTTAGCAATGATTATTCATCATTTTCCAAAGGAATTTCCCGTTCTGCTGGAAAATCTGGCCATTTTATCATTGTAAGATAAGAAAACAGCTCTTGTTAACTATATGAGTAGTTATAGAACGGTACACAATGGCGCTGCATAGTTAATTCCGCGCCAATCAAACTACCAAAAGCGCGCGTTATCAGCACAAAAATGAAAGCACAAACGATGAATTGATTAGTTGAACAGGTGATTTTACTTTTCTTAAATGACAAACTTATTACAAACCTGTACAAATTGATCTTGTCTAGGCGAGCAAGTAAATTCGCACCATAACTTCTGGAAGTTATCGAAGCAAGACGGGCACGGCGAGAGAAGGTTTGCAGCCATCTTAAGCTGTTTAGACATATTATCCACTTGAGAAGATGAACAACAAAAGGCATTCTCACCCGTACCTAAAAGTACTGTAGATTATCACTGGGGCGAGAATCTAGATATTTTCAGCTGAAAAATAACACAGAATATTTGACAAGATGCCAACGACTATTAATATCCCATGTAAGAATACTAAAGATAGTTTAGAACATTTATTCCTATCTTTTCAAAACACTCGCCCCTCAGAGTTATTTTAGAATCTAAGTTACCCTCTAGATGTTCGGTTTAGATTAGTTGTTTAAAATATTTCTTGCTAAACCTTTACAATTTTGATGTATTCATGTAATTCTCAAAATAAACTTCTATTCAAGTGATTTATATGCGTTACTACGTAATAATACTACTTCTTCTTAGTTCTATTTTCCGGATTCAAGTTTTTTATTCGGTTTTTCGTCCAGAAATTCAACAAATTCCAGACAAAGTTGTGCTCAGATGTTTGTCTTCGAATATTTGAACGTCCTTTCCAATGGCTTTTTAGAAAGAGCAAAGCACACTTAAAAGTGCAACAAAAATACAAAGTTCGATCATCCGTGGGAATTATTTTATGAGAATGTTCGACTTTCTAACGAATGTACAAGCTGATAAAGACAGATTAATGGAAAACTTGTTTAAAATAGAACTTAAAGAGAAATCTAAAGATTTCGAGGATAGCTACTTGTCTATTTTACAGTACTTCGCTGTCCTTTCTCTTACTCGTAACTCCACAACTTTCAATATTCTTTTAGTTAGCTTCATTTTGATCTTTCATTTGTTCCCGTGTTTGCCCCCGCTGTTCGCTTCATTTCATTAAATAAACCACACAAGAGTAGGATTACTCCCTCGGAGGTAGCAACTCGGCTCATTTTGAGGTCAAGTAAATAAAATGAGTGTGGGTTTGCTAAGCAGCTTCCAGAAATTTTGCGACTTTGACATTTTATATCGGATTTCAGAACAAATACAAGTTTATAATAAAGAATTGTTTTAAAATATCATTCCTAAAAAATTCTCCTCCGACCGGGCCCAACAGGTTCAGCAATCGAATTTATGCTGACCACGTGCATTCAACTTATTCTTAAAATCAAGAATCGCGCATATTAAAAGACAACATTTCGGCACAAACTTCCTCAAACATTGCAACTGCAGATTATATTTTATGAGTCATTGCTCACATATTTGGCCAAATAACCGACCGCGTAGTAGATCAAAAAAGTTTAGAGCTAAAGTCAATAGAAGGGGGCCAAATTCACGTCACGGACAGAGAAGAAAAACTAGGTGGAGACAGTAGACACCAAGAAGGCCAAATAGAAAACATAACGAATAAACAAACTGTTGCAGTAAAAGTATGATTCAGTTACGAGGTTTATTATTAGAAAAGATGATCAACCTCTAGGTCAAACTACAGTTCGAGAACAGTGGAGTTGTGGTCGGATGCGACAATGCGAAAATGTTTTTTAGTTATTTTGCAACGAAACGGAGTAAATAACTGCTCGAAGGATTGGAAATAAGAACAATTGAACTATTTGGAGAAAGCAAAAGTTTTACTGGTTCCTGCTAAACTTCGAAGAACAAAAATATGATCGTAGAGAACTATTAAGTTTGATGTGTTTTCATTAGGTGATTGAACATTTTCTGCACTACTTTGAGACTTCTTATAGCAGTTGTAGAAACATTGCAAATCCAAGAAAAGCTTATTTTCCACAATATTTCCCTTACCATTGAACAGATGTGGACATATTGCCTTTAAAGTCTGCTGTGCATCCGCGTCTTCTGGCTTTGTTAAAGGTCTTGGCGCGAAATCATCTACAAGACAGTTGAGAGTGTTACTGCCTATTTTGTGACATACATCGTACATAACACAACTGCTTTCTACTAAAAATAAACATTATATTCATTGTTAACTTTATGTTAACACTAAACACTAAACTGTTTAACACTAAAGCTAACGTTTATGTACTAAAACTAAGAAACGTTGCAATATTGATGGCTGTCTGAAAACGGCATATAAAGTTTTCATGGATCTAATTTTTGGTTCTTTAACGTTTTATTGTCCTATGCACCTGAACAATTTCAATCAAATCATATTCAGACTATATTTAAACCGGAATTAACTCGTTGTGATGTTCAAAAGCTTGTGATGTAACAACACATAGTTCCCTAACCACAGTTCTAACATAGCTCTCCATAATAATAAAAAACGCTCCGGCAACTTTGCGTATCGCGTAAGCTTATGGCGGCGCATAAAATACACAACAGACTTTTTGTGTATCGAAAAGGATTTGCATAATAATCAGAATTTTGTCGTCCAAAACAGTTTTATAACTTTTTAATCCTCAAAAACGAAATCCGAAAACTTCAATTTGAGGAAAGACGGAAAAGTTCGGTAATTATTGAACCACTTGACATAGTTTCAATCTTTTTAAACGAGGAAATCGGGTTTAGTGGTTTTTAATTGGGTTTAATAAAAATAGATGTTTTTAAACTTTATGATGGAATAAAGCCTAAATAGTTTTAAGACTCTTCTACATTTTTGATTAACTTTGCAATATTTTTATAGTTTTATTAACTATACAAATATGATGGTTGTATCAGTTTCATTATTCAACCACAGTCGTAAACGAAAAAGCAACAATAGATAAGAAACACTGCTTTTCTAGTTAATAAAATAATTATTTTATATGAAATAGCATATTATAAAGAAATATACAAAATATAGAAACTGACCTAATGATATGCATTGTACTAGTAACAGTAGTATTACGGATAAACATTTCCTTCTGTGGGGTCTGAGATGCATTTATTCACTAGTGGTGTCGAATAAGATTATAATAAGTAGTTAAGTTCAGCAAAAGAAGAAGACTTTCATCAAGTCTTTCTAGTGAAATCTGAAAATAAAAAGATTATTGATTAAACCACTGCTCTTTTGTTCGAGGATGTAGTGCAAGAATGATGCTAGTAATCAAATGTATAACTTCTTTAATCAAGATAATTGTTCCAGCTTCCTTAGATACTCGTGATTTACTGTACCGAACATTAAACTACTTATAGAAATACATTTATAAAATTAGCGTTAACGTTAAAAAGCAACATAGTTCTGCACCAGACTGCAACGAGTTATGGACGTACTATGAGCTTGTTAGCAGATCATTTAAAAGTTCAGTAGTTCATTAGAAATAACTTTTAAGAATAAAGGATTTGAACTCTAATGTCATATCTTAACAAAAAATGGAATAGTGTAATCCGAGAGTAGTAGTATTATTTGATAACTCCAAATAGTATGCATTTCCTTTCTTCCAAACAATGGAATTTAGCCAAATAAGCAGCTAAACGATAACAATGAGCGCTTTGTAAACTACAAATCCTAAGTTTTCGGGCCAGAAGTTCTATTTTACGGATTGGGAATGTTTCAATCTCCTAGCGTGCTCAGTTTTGTGCAAAATGATGGTGACAGCTATCTGTATTTAGGTGTTACGTGGGGACAACACTGTCAAAAGAGGCCACGCCTATAATTGTCATAGAAGAACCAATGAGTCAGACTAAGACCAAAATACAATTCTAAACAAAAGGAGTTTAAGTTTGGGGTTGCGGTCGGGCCCGATCTTCAGAGCAGTAGAATGTCGCGGATCCATTTCCTATATTCGTTTAGGCAGGGAGCCGATAAACGAGGCTACAATAATAAGTTACTTTTAAAGCAGTTCTAGGACCATATGGTTCAGATATTATCGGATCTGCCCCAACAAATGAAACCTTAGAAGAACGCGATGAGCAGAAGATTCCAATCTTTACAGAAGCAAAACTACAAGATGCAATTACATACGGAGCAACGGAATCTGAAACGTTAAGTATAAAACGGTTGTCGTTTAAGTGTGTCCGTAATAGCAGTAAGGAATAAAGAACACTTTCATCCTTATTCGTGTTACCAAAAATTGAAAGCCAAACGAAATATGTAAAATAACTATTATGCTTATCGCATTTAAGTGCTGATATGAATAGAAAATAAAAGCATAGAACCACACTAGAAGAGAAAGGTAACAGTCTTAGAGTAATATGTGTACTTTTGTGAATGAACTGACAAGAACCAATGCTCCGACATTTGTTGTCAAACACAAAAAAGTGTGTCTAGGACACAGAAGAGCACAATATCGGAGTAGAAATGGCTTTTAATTCAAATCTAATATGTTCAAGTATTGAGGCAGACACTGATATTCCCTTTTTAGAAACTATGTTAGTAATGAAACATTTGTTTCATATAAGTAAGCAGTGAAAGATCATAATTTATAGTTTTAATCTGGCTAATACTTTTAGGTCACAAACTACATTGATAATGATGAGTCAAAGCTAATAAAAAGTTAACGGTGAATATTGTTAGATATGAAAAGAATACGATGCAATGAACACTTTTTAGCTTAATATAACAGATTCACATATATTGTTTTATAAATTACTTTGTAAAATATCCTTCTTAAATTCTTACTGAATAATACTTTTAAAAGTATGAAGTTGGCAGCTAGAAGTTCGAGTTCATTGTTTGGCAAAGATTTCTTAAAATTAAAATAATTCAGAATTCCGACTATATGGGAAATAACCTTCCATTCTCAGGAGAGGCCAGATGAGAAATCTAGATGTCGAGGGTTCGAAGCCCGCATGAGGCAGTAGTTTTGCAAAAAGACAATACTGTTTATTGCAGGAAACATTGTTAAAAGGATAACAAACACAAATAAGCTCATGATATTTATATGTCATCTAAACCGTATTGTTCATAATATATACACAAATCAGCTGTTTTAGCCATAAAATGCCAAGTTTGTCTTAAATGGTTGGGTCTTTATTGCGTTTTGCGTAATTATGCGATCACGTAGTGAGAATATGAATGTAAAATAAAGGGGCCGATTGGTAGAGCAAACAAACTTCCCCAAGGGACAAGCAGACTCGCGAGAACCGGTTCTCACAACTGAACTCAGCCCAATGAACGAGA